>JANTFB010104758.1:0-12657 GCA_026546635.1 Porricondyla nigripennis | reverse complement strand
TTTTTCGCTCTCGCTCTCGCCCGCTCTCTCTCTCTCTCTCTCTCTCTCTCTCTCTCTCTCTCTCTCTCTCTCTCTCTCTCTCTCTTCATCTTGTAATTGTTCTGTCCAATAACCATTATTATTCCCATCGAATCATAACTGGGCAATGGACATGGTTATGCGACTTAACACCTTGCACGTATTCGGTGAGCACTCATAGAATTATTTACTTTGAACATAACGAAGGAAAAACGAGCTGCCTTAATTGACGTGCGGTCAATCCAATTATTCATTGATTTCATTTTTTCGCGCTTCGTTCATTTTTGTTCTCCACTTTGTTTCATTTATCTATTTTTTTCCACTTCACTGAATGATTTATGTTTGACGTACATATTCATGAATTACCTGTGGATTGTCGGAACTCACTCAAGATTGACGGCGTCTCTTTTCTTGCGTGGTTCAGAAATTTACATTGTACCTTGGCTCTACGTCTATGCCTTTCATAGACGTAAGACGTCTACAAAATATAGGTATCTATAAACTCAACAATATCATGTGAGAACACCAGAAAACCGAATCTGATAGAGATAGGAATAGGAAGTTTCATTGTATGAATAGAAGACAATTTCAAATCAGAATATCATCTATGTATCAATGTTGGTGATGATGCGAAAAAAAAAACGAAATCTGCCGTAAAATTTTCCACACTGCTTGGTATGGGACGTAGCAGTGCGCTGAATACATTATTTGTGGTCCCATTTGACGGTATTCCCATTGTACACCGATGATGATGACTCGGGTTCCTGACTCGCATTGGTTGTTTGGCTAAAAAGATTAATGGTCACCACTTCTACCGTGATCACTTAGCGAAACAGTCTTTAAAAAAAATTATTAAAATTGCTGATAAATAAAATAATTACCTGTTATCGATATCATATTCATATACTATATATAGACCTACAAAAAAGTGTAAAATTCACATGAACTATTACTTAAATTAGGAATGTTCCGTGGGATGAGGGTGGGGAGCCAAACAAAATCCATAGTTCATTCCGGTACCTATTGTAATGGAATTGCTCTATGACCATTGGGCTGAACAAGGACCGATGAAAAGCAAACGGGATCGAACCCAAGTTAGATAGATATTTAAGTCAGTAAATTGATGGATTGAATAAATTATAATTTATAATTTGTGCTCGTATCGGAGACTTTTTTTGAAGCGGTGCACCTGGGGGAAAGCCTAATTCAAGTACGCTGAATCTTATGGTGCCCATTGAATAATTTTTCAAAAAAAAATCTATGAAAATCGAGATTTTCTCCATTTTCGTTTTCTGTTTCTCCTTACCTACTTGCAAACCCCAACGAATGACACCCAAGAGATATTTTCAACATTAGATTCAGCGTACTAGAAAAAAAGATCCCCCCGGATGACGGATTTTGTGACTGGCATATTGTTATTAATGGAATGAATTGATTTAATTTAATAAATACCAGGTGTACCGACCTAATATGATGTTTATGTTTATGTTGACATTTATGGCATTTTGCCAGACCTGACAAAATGCCTTTCCGATAATCATTTTGTTTTCATCAATAGGACACGCTTTGGCTGATTCAGTTATGAAAATGTCGAAAAATGGATCCTCAAATGGTTTGCTCAAAAGGAGGGTCAATTCTACTGGCGTTGAATCCACAAATTGCCCGAACGGTGGACGATATGTGAAGCAAGCGACTGACAATACTCTGAATAAATAACTCTTCACCGATTTTAAAAAACCCTAATTTTGAGCCGGTACAACTGATTCATGCTGGCGAAATTTGTATGTTATTATTATCTCCTGTTTGGAGGACGACATCTTGCAAATGTAGGCGGTACCGATTTCTACTCCGTGTACATATGAAGATAAGAACACGAACTTTTGCGCAAGCGGATCAAGGACGCGAAATCACGATCCGGGTGGATGGTGCAACGTTCCAGTGGCGAACACCCATTTCGCTCTAATTCATCGGAATCCATTGGAATATTCATTGGAATTTATTTTGTATTTGGCGCTCAGAAAGTATCGAATAAATATTTTAATTTTTTAATAGAATCTCATTCTCTTCACATCTACGCATGTACGATTACATATGGATTATTCATCATAAATTTTGTTCACTAAAATTTACATTTCACAACGTGAAAAATTGATTTTCCTTTCAACTAGGATGAACGTTAAACACTTCTATAGACTAAATGATTCACCACAGCCGCACGTCCCTTTGATATTCGGATTATTGAAAACGAACTCAGCCGATAGTTTATTTTCGACAAAGTCCATTTCTGTGCCAAGAAGCGACAGTTGCGCCTTTTTGTCAATCAGTATTCGAACGCCGTCTTGACTCACTTCTTCGTCCAATTTGTCTGCGTCAATTCCGAAAAAGAAACGTCACAAAAGATAGATGAAAATTCGTTATTTATTTTATGACATCGTCTTTGGCTCACCTTTGGTTTTTGCATATTCTAATGTGTACGACAGACCGTTGCAACCTCTCTGCTTGACTCCGACCTTGAGTGCAACCTATGAACAGTTTTAGAGCACAATGTGAGATGAAATGTAATCGACCTTTTTGCTTCAATTACTTACAACATCCTCTTTGCCTGACATCAATTCTTTCACGCGTCGGACAGCTGATGGGGTCTGCGAAGGAGGAAAGCAATAGATTAATTTGTGTCGATTTGAAATCCAATCGGAATCAAGTCAAATTCGGATGTGCGATTTACCAGTGTGAGCGCAGCCCTCGATGGCATCAATTTTCGGTTGACGCCACGAACGGTCGCCGTTGCAACCACTTTCGTTGCCATCGCCAGGAACAGTCTCATGCGATTTCGCTAGATTGTCCTAGTTATTATTTTAACTAAATCGAAGTGAAGATATTTTATTGCGACTCGTCGTTTCTCGTGCTTTCTTTTGCTATTTGGTAATAGTCAATTTTCATTTGCAATAAACACATCTGACACAGACACATTTCAATGCACCGTAGAACTGTCACTTTGACATTTCGGGTGAACAATCACACGTTTGGTGGTGCGAATGTCAGAAATAGTGAATTGCTTGGCCGCTGAACATGTGGCCGAATGTTTTGTTTTGAACATAGAACGACGTAATTTAGTTTGAGCAGTTCGGGTAGAGCTTTTTTTCGACAAATCGATTGCGTGCGACTGAACAAAATGAAGGTGAAAGTGATTAGTAGAAATCCAGATGAATATATGCGTGAAACCAAGTCCGACATACACAAAGTGAAGCGAAACTATGACCCAGCGTTACATCCATTGGAGTCGGCACGTAAGTATAGCAACGACGAGATGGCGTCGGCCTGGTGTTGATCGATGGCCGCCTATCAGAATACTAACCGCATTCAATTTTCAGGTGAATATGTGCGCGCACTGAACGCCACAAAGTTGGATCGTGTATTTGCGAAGCCATTCGTTGGCAATTTGGCCGGTCATCGGGAGGGTGTGACCTGTTTTGCGAAGGATCCACAGAGTCTATCGTCACTGACGAGCGGTGCATACGATGGAGAGATACGTGAATGGGATTTGGTGACGCAAACGTGTCGACGGGCATTTGTCGCCCACGAAGGTTATGTGCGCGGCATCGCATATCTGCCGGCAACATTATCGGCCACTGAAAAACGTTTCCTCACCTGCGGTGACGACAAAACCGTGAAACTTTGGAAGAGTGCACCGGCCGGAGGTGTTGAAAATGAAATCGAAGAACCAATCGCAACAATGCTGAGCCGAAACACATTGACCGACATCAGTCATCATCAGTTCGACAATGTGTATGCGACATCAGGAGAGGTGTGCTCGATTTGGGAGCATTCACGCAACGAACCGCTGACCACATTCAAATGGGGTGTGGACACGATGCATGCGATCGCATTCAATCCCATCGAAACATCACTATTGGCCACTTGTGCCAGCGACCGCAGTATCATTTTCTATGATCGTCGCGAAGCGAAACCGTTGCGTAAAATTGTGATGACATTACGGGCAAATCGGTTGCGATGGAATCCAATGGCCGCATTCAATTTCACTGTGGCCAACGAGGACTATAATTTGTACACATTCGACACGCGTCGCCTCGAGAATCCAATAAAAATCCACAAAGATCATGTGAATGCCGTCACCGATGTGGACTATGCGCCGACTGGCAAAGAGATCGTTTCGTCCAGCTACGATCGAACCATACGCATTTACGATGTTGAGGCAGCGCATTCGCGCGAAGTGTATCACACAAAACGGATGCAGCATGTCACCTGCATCGGTTGGTCACTCGACAACAAGTACATTTACAGTGGGTCCGACGAAATGAACATTCGACTGTGGAAGGCGTATGCGTCAGAAAAATTGGGTGCGGTGCGTGCAAGAGAACGTGCCAAATTGGAGTACAACGAGGCGCTGAAGGAGAAGTTCGCTGCCCATCCGCAAATCAAGCGCATCGCCCGTCATCGTCACGTGCCCAAGGGTGTGATGAATGCATCGAACAAACATCGCATCATACGCGACAAGGAGACCCGCAAGGAACACAATCGGCGAGTGCATTCGGCGGCCGGCACCGTACCGTTCGTCGCCGAAAAAACGAAAGCCGTTCTGCGCGAAGAGAAATGAAAACTGCGATTTTCATTGCTATCCTTCAAATCCTTTCCTCATTTCTCTTAGTTTAATCGGATTACTGAATAAATTCATGGAAAACACAAATTTACCTCAAATCGTTCTTCTGCTTGATGGGTGATGGGTGATGGCAATGGCACCACAGATAAAATCGTTAATTCAGCACCGATTTCGGCGGCCCTCCCGCAGTTGAGGTTATGTTGATTTGAGTGTGTGTGTATGTGTCGAAGTCGATAATTTCAAATGTCATACGAACCAATCTCGTTGGGCGACACTCACTCACACGTGGCCGCACAGTCGCACACATCCATGCCACCAATCGTCATGGAAAGGCGCTCATGGCCTCGACCCAACCAATGCAGTCTATGGTTAATTTCTACAGTCGCAGTGTGCCTGCAATACACACTCACAGTCGCACGTACACCCATATACTCGCGAACGGCAAATCACTTTTATTTTCGTTCAGCATACGATACGTGCTCACATTTTGCTGTATCACTTCGTATCACACTCGAGACAGCATATTCGTTTGCCTGGTCGTGCCTCGACTTCTGGTCGTGCGTGTGTGTATGGATGCGTATGTGTGCGCGAATTCTACGCGGTATGGATAGATACTGTACGTACGTGCGTGCATGAATGTTTTTATTTGTGCGAATTGCTCCACAATCGCGAAACGAAAGACACACGGTTTTAGCCAAACGCTAACGCAAAGCGAAAAAAACAACAACACAAAATTGTATTTAATACGAATGGAATTGATTGAGTCAAATGTTCCGTTCAAGGTGGTTTCAATAAAAATCAATTTAGTATTCTCCATCCAGCTGGTCGTCAGTCTTATCGGGCGTTTTTGTTTCGCTTCAAATAAATAAAATTAAATTCAAAATTCCATTTTCGTTTTGTTTTCGTACGACAGTCGGTGCGACGAGTGTTTTGTGAACGAAACATTTTTGTTACGGGAAAACGGGTAGTTGCTCCATGGCCAACATGGAATACGAGAGCAACGACGTTTGCGAGAAAATTATAAATGAAATCGATGCTGTGTTCCACAAGGATCCCGATTTGTAAGTGTTGCAGCCCATTCGCGATATATTCAGATGCGGACATTGGTCCGGTGTCGCTCTCGAATGCCATCAATTAATCTGGTTCCGCATTTTCTAATCTCTTATTTTCTTTTCAATTCAATTTTCTACGGAATCGATCCAGATCCACTTTCGAAATAATCAATCTGGATGAAAGTCAGAATAAGAACAAATCGCCTGTCATTCACATCGAGAACCATTTGGGATTGGAATCGTGGTGTGCCCAGCATGTGTATCGCCATGCACATGACATCATTTTGGCCTCGAGCCGAAAGCATCCGTTGACGATGTGCCATGTGGCGGGTGATGGTGGCAGTGGTGGTTGTGGTGGTGGCGGTGCTGCCACTGGTGAACGGGATAGTGGCACAAAATCGGCACTGCAGCCATTCTCATCGAATCTCGTGAAATATCTGAATTGTGCCATTCTGATCAATCCGGACGTGGCGACATTTTGGAATTGTCGCCGTCGCCTATTCCAAAAGAATCGATTGGACATTCGACGCGAATTCCAATTTTCGTCGATCGTGCTGAGCAAGAAACCGAAATCGAATGATGCATTTTTCTATCGTCGCTGGCTGTACTCGTTCCAAAGCCATGAATCGATCGACTGGACAAGAGAATTGAGTTTGTGCGAACGTTGTGCCTCAAAGAGTTTGAGCAATTACCATGCGTGGTGCCATCGACAATGGGTGCTGCAGAAGGCACCATTCCTATTGAATTATGAATTGGCGACCACCGAACGATTCATACGAAAGCACATTGGCGACTACAGCGGCTACCACCATCGTCAATTTGTCCTGAGGAAAATGTACGAATTGTGCTATTGTGAACAAGAGCCCATGGCCGTAGTCGCCAGCAACGGTGGTGGTGCGGGTGCGAACGCCCAGTATTCAGCTTTAGTGAAATACATGGCATCGATTGGGTGTGAGGTGGCGCCAAACATCGATACCACCACACTCATGCATATCATGGTGCCACGACGGAATTTGAATCGAATCACCGATCCGGACAAGATAAAAATGAGATCGTTTTTGTACTGTCTGAATGTGTGCGCATACGATATGGAATTTGTTGAGGAAATGCGCCAAATGTATGGCTATCGGGAGGCGTTTGAGTGTCATCGCAAGGCGATTGTTAAATTTATGGTCGACAAATGTCTGGAATGGTCCCTGATGCCTGCTGGCACCTCCGTTCTCAATCGCTGCAAATCTATGCCGAATCGTGAACAACCACTGGAGAAAATGATGAAAACAACTGCAACGAATCACGATACCGACGGCACCGCTGGCCTCACCGGTGGCATACTTGCTGCACTCAAGCGTACCGAACTGGACAATGGCAACGAAATGCACCGCAAATGGTGTGACATATTCTTGGAGTTCTGATATCGCGGACAAATCCGCAACAATCGCGCGCATTGTACGTTGCACAATTCATAATTGTAAATAAATAAATGAATCGAAGGAGTCGATACGGAGGATGGATGGAAGAGAAGCTGAAAAAAATCAAAAAAAAAATAACAGTATGAGTTTGCGCATTTCATCGTTGAATGCATTTAAATAAATCAATTGTGATTCGAGACAGAAAAAAAAGATACCAAATAAAGAGAAAACGCTTCTACTTATGGCAGAGAACAAAATTCATTTGAAATGCCGAATCGATTCGAGTACTACGTATGTTCGGGATGGCTCCACGGAATGCCGACTACACAGGTAGTCGGGCTCGAATTTACAATTAATCCGCATAATAATACATCGATCCGGACAGAGACTACGCAATGGATAGATGAGTGTGAACGATTGGACTAGCGAAGTGATACTCGCTTATCAGTTTTCGTTTCGGCGGGGGCTGCAAAGTGAGGGGAATTGTTCTGTGGAAACACCATATTTTTATTATTATTTTTATGATTCTTGTTACGAATTGTTGAATTGTTATGACAAATAAAATCGAATTATCAGGTCACGCGACAAGTGTTTCCTGTCGAAAAATCATGAATTTTTCAGATACTTTCCTTTCTATTTCCATTTCTGTTCCTTCAAACCATTTGATGTGGCATTTGGTCCAGCCGCCCGAACGCATCCATACTCATAACTGCAATGAGACTGATTTATGAATAGATGTTCGTTGCAACGTTCTGGAGCGGTACCCAGGGCGCTGTGAATGTGGTCACTATCAAATATCGTGCTGAATACACACAGCAAAAAAGTGGCGCAGCGATGACAGTACCAATAGATTCGTTTTGTTTACGGTGTGTATGAGCATTTGGTCTGATTTGGTGTTCGAGTCATTCGAATTGATTTAAAACAACGACGATGTAGTGCGAAAAATAATATAAAATTACGGGAAACATCCCTGTGATTTTACAATGTTTTTGAGCAATTAAATATCAATTTTCGAACATCAAGACTCTGCAACGGTCGATTCAAAATCGCTTACGCCACGAGAGGCGCAAAACAATATTTTTTGACACTCCTGTCAAATCGTACTGCAACCTCATTAATTGTGAGAGCCGAAATATTATCGAACTTCCTCCCATTTGGGCGGCTGAATGTCGCCAAATTCTAGTTTATCGGCGATATTTCGATTTCAGCTCATAGGTAGTGGTTCTTAGGTTCCCGTTTAAGGTTCTACAGTTAATTCGGGTGATTCCCAGTTTCTCGTGGGTGGCTCGTGTTATCACTAGGGTTGCTCGTGGGTTCACTAGGAAGGCCTTGGGTTCCATATGGTCACCCTAGGTTCATCAGAGTGATTCTAAGGTTCACCAAAGCGGCTTCTGGTAGGGTACGCTTCATTTCAGGGGAAAAATTATTGCGCCAAAATTATTCTTTTTTCGTACCCTTCTCAAAAATCCATTTAATGAATGGGGTTGAAAGGTTCCTAAACAAAGCGATCCACTCTACTCTAGCACAAGTAGGTGGCCCTTGTTTATGCAAGCACAAGGCTGCTCTCTTGCTGTGGCAAACACCGAGAGTGAAGCATCGCAAGTCGCGTGCTTGTGTGTGCGTAGCTGCTCACTTGTGCTAGAGTAGGAAACTGTAAAATGCATCGGACCATAGTGTATATGTATATGTATACGTATTTTACATTATGCAAGGAACCTCATTTTTGGCTCATAGTCTCGGCGCAGTCAAGCAAGGAGTTTTTCCGCTGTGTGCACAATGACTCGTTGATCAGCCCGAATCTATTCTTCATAAATTTTATTTGACTTTGATGATTGAGTTGTTAATGCGTAATTGATGACCCTATTCACTGGTCATTAGACCGCATAAAATGGCAAAAGACCCGGCGATTCTGAGGTCCTATGCTCCGAATTGGAGAAAAAGGAAGACAAAATCCTAGGCAAAAATGTTAGGCAATTACAGGCCATTTATTTCATTATTTTGTTTAATATTCGTCGATATTGTAGCTTGTTTTTTTTTCTATTTATTTTCTACATGTTTCGTTAATTTGTCATCTTCGAAATACTCAATAAAAATTCAAATTCGTCTAATTCTCTTGCGTAGAAAAACAAGAAAAAATAATAACCAAAATAAAAATTCAACTATAGATTAGCAGCTAGGGTTATTTGAATTATGAATTCGCTCATTGTATAACTAATAAAAATATTATTGAAAATTTGAATATTCCTAGCATCGTTCTATTTTCACATCGAAATGGAGCGTTGAAATGCTGTAAACCATTTCCTCACTTCGATGGTCTTCACGATGTAAATGCCTCTGTTTCCAAAAAATGTTGGAAAACAACTACACATATAGAGGATGTGAAATTCGATGCGATAAATGGGAGATTCAGTCGTTTATTCTACAAATGATGTGCATATCACCGATCGGCATTTTCACTGTCGAATGAATGGATTCCGCTGTCGTCCTTGAAATCCAACAGGCTGATCTTGTCGGTTCAATCGTCTGTATGTGGTTCGATGCGTTAAATTCTCCGATGAAATTTCGAATGGTTCACCGATGATACTGCATTTTGGATTCACAATCACTTTGATGTGTTTCATTATATTTTCGCCTTTGGTCAACTGAAATTGTAAGCGTATCGTAATATGAATGAGTATTTTATCAACAAAATGCATTCATGCAGCGCCACTTACCACGTCTATATTTGTCTCCGTCAATTGATCGACTATAAGCGTGAGCACACCTTGGTTGTACATCACGCTTTTATTGGCCTTTGATTTGGTCACCGTTGACACCAGCTCATTGAGTACCCTTTCGCTGAGCGAGAACAACGAATTGTGAATGGAGAGTGTGTGCAATTGTGTGCCATTCTCCACAAGTTCAATGAGTTTTTCGTCGGTAAATGAGATGCCCGACAACCGTAAGCTCTTCAGTTGTGGTAATTTTTGTACAATTTTGTTCACGCTTTTCATAATACTATTTGTGTCGACTGTTTGCGCGCTGCTCGTGGCTACATTGGGACTGTTATTTATTTCCAACGTAAAATGATCGATTCGTTTCAATCCGGCAATAATATTTGTGGTGGTGTCAACCAAATGTGTTCGTTGCAGCGTCAAATGTAGTCGCTTCAAGTGCTCCAAATTTCGGATGAATTTCAAATCGGCCGGTCCATTTGACGGCGACAGTGCGGTGTAAATGTCCCCAACGACGATGACGGCCAATTCGGTGACCGCTGGAAAATGTGTGGAAATAGTTTTGAACAGATTGTCGTCCAGCTTATAGCTGCTGGCTACTGTCAGATGGGTGACATTTTTAAATTCGGTGGGACGGGTAGATGTGCGATCCAGCAATGGGATGACACTCTTTGATTTTACCCGCAGCGTTCGTAAATTTGGCCATCGATCGTTGAATTTGCTGTAGTCAAATGAGTAGCGTAGTTCGATTTCAAGGAAATGCAATTGCTGCAGGAGCGGTTTCAGCGTTTCGAAATTGGCGCCGTCAATGTCCGAGTTGAGCAGCGACATTGATTTCAATTGTGGACCACAATAGTGGACGAGGCGCGAACAGATCGCTTGTTTTTGTTTCGAGAACAAATTCAGGGCCAGTTTCAGTGTTGTCACCGTGTAGCCGAATCCCTGCAATCGCAGAATCGTTCGCAAATTCATCATGGTAAATTGATGCCTCTCCGGCCAATCGATGTCCCGTGTGATGGACAACGATCGTCTCGTTTGTGCTAACAGATGGAAACGGTGATTGAATTTTGCCATTTCGGTCAGCTCGAACAGTGTTAAATAAGTCATAATTTTTATGATGCAGTCATCGTTGAGTCCCTTGTCCATAGCAGCAAATATCACCTGGTTTAGGGTGGCTACTGTATTATTCTTGGCTCTCTCCTCCGCCACTTTTGTAATTTCGCTGTTCGGCTGATGCCAGCTGAAGGCTTGCTCCACATGCAGAGTTTGATTTTGGATTTCGTGATTCTTCTCGTTCAACGCATCAAATGCGCCCAAACAATTGACGAATGTCACGTACGCAAAATATTTACGCTCGGCGGGTGGTTTTGGCGTTGACTCTACTGTGCCCAATGCGGCTGGTAGAAGATCCATAAAATTCACGCGTTCCGGCAGTATTTGCACCCGTTCGATTGCACCGAATTGACGGAAATACTCGCACAGCATCGGATTCGTTATCTGTTAAAGACAGACAGGAAATGGTTGGTCAACATGAAAACAAAGAAAATATGAGATTTGTGAAATCCAACAACACGTTGATGGACGACGATGACTCCATTGTTTCGATGCGAGAAGCACTGCATCGACTCCAATGGCGCCTATCGGTGAACGATTTTTCGGGCCACCCATTTACCGAAATCATCTTTCCACTTACATAAATCGAAATGTTTGGTATGTACAGTGTTCGCACGGGAATTTCGTCTTCGGTTTTTTCCATCTTCGAAATATCTATTTTCAATTTTCTCTGAATAGCGCCGCAACACAACAATTTGTCTGATGGAAAATTGATCCGGTGCAAGACTGTAGAATGCTATCGCGATGAGCGCGAGAACAGAAACAATACGGTTCTTTCACCTCACAGATACTTTTTTTCCCTGATGATGCGTTCGTTCTGTGCTGCGATTGCGTCTTCTACTGTGACCAGTTTGTTTTTCCTCTCACAGATAGTTTGACACAATCGATTCGATCTCGATTCGGATTCGATTTGTGAATTCGCCGCAGAGGTGTAAGCAGTATGTGTATGGTGCGAGGAGAATTTTCGCCACAGAATTTCAAACGAATTCGCCATCTCTTCTGGCCGAAATTTTCAATGGACACAAAACGGAATTATGCAGACGAACGAATTTATGTGGCGTATTTCTCGCATGGAAGAGACCATGCTTTCCGTCTGCTTTTTTGGAGTGGTTGCCAGCAATTACAAGAGAGACCCAAGCGAGCAGCAAATGAATATTCAAATCGCGTGCATGTCTGATTTGCCGTGACGGCGATGATTCACTTCGTTCGGTTGAACCGAGCGAAGTATTTGTGGCGCAAACTTCAAAAAATTGAACGTTTTACTTGTCAATTGTTCGGCATAATGGCGGCCCAACGAAAAACACTCAATTCACGAGACCCGTGGATCTGTACCAATAATTCATTCGTTTCGATGGAAATCCATATGTTTCCGATTCAATTCGTTTTATTAGTATACTTTCAGAGGAATATTAACGATTTTCTATGCACTCGCATACCTAACGAAATAAATTGATTTCGATGTTCGAAAATGTTTGGCGAAAATTCTCGGATCGAAAAACCTCGTGTATGTAACGGGAAATTACACACGATGGGATGGTCCATTGTATCGTTCTTTACGGAACGCGCGGCTTCAAATCATCGAAGCATGGACGCAAAAATATGTACGTTTTCTTCGCTGGATTGTAGTATTCGTGACCTTTGGACCAATCGTAGCCCACGGCGTATGCGAAAATGTGTCCGTGCGCATTGAAGCAGCACTTTGTGATCGATTGCTCCATGGTTTCGGACGACTT
>JANTFB010104536.1:0-12674 GCA_026546635.1 Porricondyla nigripennis | reverse complement strand
AGCTTTTTATTGCGAAAAAAACACTTTTTTAGCTTTAAAAAGTTGTTTCTTACATCGGTCCTTTCTAATGGAAAAAAGTCAACTTTCTTCACCCAAGAAAAAAAACTTTTTAAGCGAAGGGAAGAAAGTCGACTTTTTTAAGCCAAGTGAGTTTTTTCTTAAATTTGCATAACTACTTTTCTGGGTGTATTTGAGAAAATATGTGGTATGTCCGATCGAGCTGAAACTCAAGTATGTTTTTTAAGTCGTCAATTGGCGCCTTTTGGCATCGAAGCACATAAGAATATCGACCAAAAATTCACTCTCTGTAAAATATTGCAATCGTTGGAGTCGCCATCGTTTTTTTTTTTTCAATTTCCACGTCTACTTGCGATTCCTGCGAAACATGGTATGAATTGATTGAAATTCAAAATGCTTTCAAACATATCCCCTCTTTCAATCTGCTGGCGAAGCTCCCAAAGAATGATCTACTAGAGTCCGGATGTTAAAATATGGAACGGTTTATTCAGGGAGAAGAATGGACGAATGAATAGTTTTGCTCGTATTGAAAATTTTAAATTAAAAACGGAGAATGTGAATGGGAAAATTGGATGAACAGCAATAAAGAAGTAAAACGAGTCCAGGCTTCGTAAGCTTCCAGGCATCGTGCGCCTCTCCGCCATTCTTTTCTGTTTTGCTACCAGCAGCTGACCAAAAATGAGAAAATTTCGACTAGTTGAGTGAGTTTCAGATCCTTTTTGCGTGACGAATTGAAAGATATTCTATCAGCTCATAGGCACATGAAAATGACAGTAATTTAGAGTTTACCGTTATGCAATCCGTTGGATTTCTAATTATGGAAAACATGGTTTAAGTTGCATCGTTTAACATCGATTTGATATGGAACGATGTGGTCCAATGACTTTTCATTTGATCCGTCGATGAGATGGTGTATCATTTGATTGTTCATTTGATGTAGTAGTTTCCGCTGCAATCAAATGAGATGGTGTATCTACTATCTACTACACGCAACATGAAGTAGATGAAATCCATGCAAGAGAAGCCAACACCACAACCATGAGTGAATAAAATGGTACAGTTCTCCATTCGGCTAGTAGGTCCGAACTTTGAATCCTACGAAAAATGGAAATGTTTTGGTCTGACTTTTCATGAAATTCTGCACCAGTTTTCGTAGCAGCGACAGATCTGCGTTGTTGAATGCAATGACTTGCGAACTAGCTAAGAATTTATGGATAAGTCTGGGGTGGCATTTGCATTGTGAACGATTCACCTACATCTGCATCCAAATAAACATGAGGAGGAAAACGATTTCATCAACTTGATTCCAAGAGAAAATCAATCCATACTCAATGCACTCAACTCTGCACATATGAAGCGACCGCCGAAACTTCAGATGCGCAGCAACGTACGTGGCACAATTTACAACCATCAAAAGGAAAGATAGTGCACCGAAATTCATAAGGTGCACTTAAAGTCTTGCTCTGTATCTACTTCCAGTTTCTCTGCCCCCCCCGCTCCCTCTCTATCGCCCGTTTGCTCATTCTCTCCTCCATCCCTCTCAACCTCTGAACATCCATTTCTCTTATCTCTGCGTGTGCACGAGCACGGTATGTGCAACTTAAAACTGCGCATACAATGTTTGTAATTTTTGCATTTCAGAGTTTAATTAAAACTGAACGAAACTGTGCGAGCGTGCATTACTGCATTTGGTCCTGATCTTTGGGAGCACCTTTTTTCTCAGACCCACCACTTGCGGACGCTCCCATTATTTTGAATACTGAATGCGCAGAATGGAATCTTCTCGAACATTTCATGAAAAGAACTATCAGCACCAGGAACAGTAGGTAACCATCGTGACGGTGCACGGTTGGTACCTTATTGGATTCAAAGTGTACACCGTCAAAGTAATTATATGCGGCGAAGCATCTTTTGCGCATTGCCACCCTGTGAGGGCCCGTTGATACTCCTGTTCCTGTTGCTGTAGAGCACACCATGCGCATCGGAAAGGAACTGCATCAAAAACACGAATGAATACGTAAGGACAAAGTTGAGCGAACGCTTCACATAATTATTAAGCATTCCACATACTGTCACATCGTGATATGACAGAGGGAAATACGATATGCATTTGGTATGGCAGGTCAGATGTGAGGGAGTTACGATTCAATTGGGAAACCGACTGCCCACCGGTTCCCCGAATGTTTCGCTGTTGCTGTGTTATTCGTCTTTCATTACGGTCGCTTTGATAGCGCGCGGTTGAATTTTCGTTTTCAGTACTATTTCGCCGTGATAATGCGTACGCGGTGGGTTCCATATTCGTGCAGTAGGAGTGTGCGCCATTCATGGCTGAATGAAACGTTGGCACGTTACCGAGGGAATGCAACGAAATTGTGTTCAAAAAAATGCAACAAAATATTCCACCATTGCTGGGTATCGTTGACAGCGCGAATCGGCCGCCTTGAAGGCGTCCTTACATCAGAATAAGATAATAATACGTTTTCGTAAAAATTACAAAAATGTGACGCCATTTCTAAGGGTCCGAAAACCGAATAGACCACAGTTTACCCTATCTCCAGGCAATTCGGGGAATCACAAAAATAAATACAAAACGCACATCCCTACTGTACAGTGAGTACACGGTACACGCTACACGCATATCAGTTTCTGTGATGTGCACATTTCGCTTTCCGCACAGAGAAATGCATGGTGTCCGCGAGCACCGCACACTGCTTCTTTTGAGTACATTTATTTTATTACACACTTAATGGCGAAAGATGTGCGAGTGAATAAGAGTTACGTGCATGGAACTACACGGTCGATGAAGATGGAGATGGAGCATGTAGCAGAAATCTCTTTCACGGTGGAGCATAATAACGATGCGAGCAAAAACCGAAAACCTGGCGATGCAATATTTTCAAACATTAAAGTCTAATTAAACAACTTAGGACTTCAACTTTGAAACAAAAGTGCCATTGGCCGGGCCGCAGTCTTGTGTTTTTCCTCGCGCCGCACATCATAACTTGACGTCGTACAGCATTTGAATAAAATGTATGTGTTGGTGTAACCTGTACCGTGCGTGTAGGTTGATGCGTTCGAAGAACGTCGCGCGCACACTACTATCAGCGCAGCTACTTCGTTCATTCTTTCATTTTTGCCTTTGCGAGAAATCAAAAGTCAAGAGCCACCGTCGACGATGAGAATGAAAATCTAATTAGTTAAATGATGTTAAAGAAATGGCGAGAAAACATCGCGTAATCACAGTT
The DNA here is from genome assembly GCA_026546635.1 of Porricondyla nigripennis. Taxonomy (NCBI): domain Eukaryota; kingdom Metazoa; phylum Arthropoda; class Insecta; order Diptera; family Cecidomyiidae; genus Porricondyla; species Porricondyla nigripennis. The sequence goes on along the minus strand of JANTFB010104536.1, from coordinate 9,411 downwards.
CACAAAACCCGGTCATCGTTCCATTGGTGTGGCCGCATCAGAGGAGTTATGGTGTGGCACTAAACACAAGTCAGACGAACAAATATAACACTAAAGGTCCCACAGCATTCATTCAGATAATGAGATGGAATAGATGGAGAATGTTTGATAAATAAGCTGATTACGTATTACGGAGCGAGAATGAGTGCGCGACTCTACATTGTCCGAATTTGTTTCGCCGAAATAATAATAATGTTTCGAATGTGTCAAGCAAGGGAATAGCACAGGAATAAATGGGAATGGTGAAAAAACGAATATTTGTGCGAAGCCGCACCGAGCATGTTTCTAAACTGACTATTTTATGCGCCAATGTGAATCGTGCGATGCCCGGGCATACAATGAATGCCACAGATTATCATTTTTATTATTATTATTTCTTTTGAATATATACATATACATATCCACGTGAACAGAGTGTGGGCAATTCGTGTTATCCCACTAATTAGAACCCAAAATGAAGGCTAATCTCATTTCGTACATCAGAATGTATCACCGAAGGAACTAAGGACGCTTCGCCGCGCGAAACGGTCTTCTTTCATCACATTCACTCTACTTTGAGAAAATCCAATGCTGAATGCGTTTCGGTCCGTCAATTCAACACGAATATCATAATCGTTTCGAACATCCAGAATAGATGCGCAGCACGCACAACGGAAAATCGTCTCGACTTGGAATTGTACACAGCATTCCTGTTGGAAAGCTCCATTGAATCCGGCTGAAATTCACGTATGTTTACGTACCGATACGACCAACGCGCAATGAGGTTGTTTCGGCGTGTGGAGCATCGAACGCACACACATTATTATTACGACGGGGTCGCTGATAGATTTTGTTCGCTTGTCGGTGCCCATTTTGTTTTTCCACTCCACTTCACTTTTGTATCGCGTGTTTCTACATGAATTGAGCACCGAAAAATTCAAATAAAAATGCCGAAAAAGGCAAATTGCGGAAAATCGTACTCCGTCGAATGAAAACATAAAAATAACAGAAGCAGCGAGTAGCGACGAAAATTTGAATCATCCAGCCAACCGACAAGGATGAAATGAGTTGAGAGAGAAGAAAATTACGTTCGAAATGACAGCTCGCGAACCATAATAAAAATAAAACTTTGCTAATCAAAGATAAAAATAGCGAGCGAAACGCAACGAAAAAGAAAGAGAGAGAGAGACAGAGAGAAAAAAACAGGCGAACACGCACAACGATTACTGTGTAATACTGTGTATTGTGTGTGCGAAAGCAATGATGGAGTAAAAATAAGGTCACGTACTTCATTTGGAAATAACAATGACCCAAATGAAGCGAATGTTCGGCTTGAGTGGTTGGAAACGGCTGGCAGCCCCATCGTCCGGGTGCGCCGACAAGCAGTGGCAAACGAAAAGTGAACATTATCACGAACGAACCAGCCAACGATGCACAAATGGTCATTTTCTATTTTCCAATTTTCTTTATTGAACATTGTTGGGCGAACGCTGGGCAAATTCGTTGCCCATTTTCGCAGGAAATAAAATTTGAATCCCCATTTACAGGTTTCATGAATCATTTGTTCGTGATTTCGTTGGTTACGACAAAATCTGCTGTTGAGTGTTTGATTGTTCACGCACGAGTTTGAACAAATGCAAACAAATCGAGCATCCATTCCGATATGATGATGGTGCATGGTGTGTGTTTGAGGAAGGTCCACGCAAGAAGTTTGATGCCCGGTCCGTTATTGTTTCGGCTGTCAGCAGTGTGCCAAATGTGCACAATTCCCAAATTAAATGAACGCTGGATGGGCAGCTCCGAAACAACAAAGACCAAAATTTGGCAACGCAAAAAACCATGGCAAAGCGTCGACGCTGATAACATTCTGCTGATACTATTTTCGTCCTCATAAGTGCCTTTCTCCGGGAATCCGTGTCTCCGTCCTCCTATTGCAAAATCCGATTCATATTCGGTGCCGGAGCGACTTCTTCATTTTGACCGAACCGCCGAACATTGTCCGATGCGCTGAACCGGCATCATCTCTGGCTCGACTGCGTTCCCCACACTATTTGACAGCGGCGCAAAGTACTATCGTAATGGTTTCTGTTCTGCCAAACGTGAAACACGGATTCCTCATGCTCATATTGATTCTCTACATGTGACCAGTTGTAGAACCGGTATGAGTAGGTGCGGATAAACATTCGCCCGAGCATTTACAGAATGTTCGTAGCGAAATTTGCACATTTTTGCTTGCAGTCGGCGCGTTTCGCGTTCACGCGCATACCCATACACAAATCATATTTGATTCAATCGCATTTCTCGGCGGTTTCGATTTATTCCCTCTGATGGTGAAACTGTAGCAATTTTTTTTCAGATGGTCCAGCTCATGCGACGTACATGTACACAATGTTACATGTTCACTGTGTCGAGCGCATGCCATAGAATGAACGTTATCTGTCGGCAAATTTTTTCGTTGTTGGCGATGTACATAAATACCCACCATCGGCCCTTCTATAAATGTCTGTGCCGTATCTGCTGTTGTAAATGCGCGGGTGTTCCTCATACGAGTCAATGTACGAAAGCACACACAGGCACATCAACACCCATACATTGTTATTGCAGCCATGGATGAGCATATCGTACCTATTCATCCATTCATGTACGACATTATCTCGACGGTTGCTGCGTTAGAATAAACATCCCCTTCTCGATCAAACAAGCATCCTACAATATGTGAAAAGATTTTTTTGTGTGTGCTTTTAACTCACACAAGCCCACGACAAGAGACTTCATCACGTACCATGCACAATTGCACACACACGCGCGTCGTACGCCCACATCGGTATGAGCCAACAGAAGCAACTGAAATAAGAAGAAAAACTCAGCAAAATGATTGTACATGAATTTACATGTGTGCGCCTGGAAAGGCTGGCAACTCTATTCAATTTCATTTTTCCGTTCACTCTATGCTCGGAATTTGATTTTCATTTTGCATGAAAAAGAACGCATTGCACCAAGAACAAAGTATGACACACACGATGACTACCCGATAGGTATTTTCTTAATGTGACCGAAACATTTTCTGAGTGAAGAAGATTCTTTTTTTTCCGATTCACTCTATTACGCAGTCTTTGCATTGACCTTTCGTGAGTTGCAAATTTTATGGTGTCACATTTCCGATGAGTGCTTTTCTTCCAAAGTAATTGCAAACGTGAATATGTGAAGCTTTACAGATTCGGTTCGACTGTCACAAGCTTTTGAAATTGGTTCATTGACACATTCGACACAAGGAGATCACTCGACAACGAGTATTGGAATTAGCAATACTCCTGAAAAGACATCGCAATCGAACCCGCGATGCGGTATACATTGCACTTTGAACCTATGCCTTGTTAACCACAGAACGTGCTGCTTGGCAACATGCAAGGCAGCAATGCGACAAAGTGACAGCAATGCGCCAGCATTCATAGTACGTTGGCAGACAATCAAAGCAGAGCACAGATGAAACAAGATATCCTCATTGCAATTTTCCCAATTGAATTCGTTGCAAATACCGCACTTGTTGCTGAATAGCAAGCTCACCGTTTAGTTGCACATAATGGACAATTTTACGAACTAATACCAAATGGGAACGGAACAAAGAAACAAATAGGTAGTTTTAAATAGTAATCGATTGAGAGTGTCTGCGTGTGCTGTGTGGACTATTGTGTGTCGAATGGGAAACCGTGGAAACGTATCAGCATTCAATTCATTGAAATACAAACCTTAATACTTGGTTGAATCAATCCAGGTCGAAATGTCAGCACCGCTGCATGTCAGCTTGCGGAAATAAGAAGACATTTTTTCATTTAATTTTAATATAGGACATGTATTTGTTTTCATGACAGATTTCTCAACACATCATATTGTTCATTTCATTTCTGCATTTAGTATTATTTACTGTCGCTCATAAAATGTTCAATACTTATGTCCATATAAATACACGGTAGATTTATCCAAATAATAATAATAATCAATAATTAGCAATCAGTAATCAGTATAAAAAATAATACATAATAATAATAAAATAGGTCCAATGATTTACATTAAATTATTAAATAATTTTTGGTATATAAATTCTAAATAAAATCTAATGAAAAATCAAAACGAACAATGGATGAGTCGATATGAACCGATTGACGTGATGTTTTTCAAATGGGTAATTATATATATATTTTTAAATTGTTGTTGCTATCGCTGCCGCCGTCGCCATTGATTGTTGTTGCCGAACCTCATTTTCATGCGTTTGTTTCCCGCGCACACATCGGCGCTTAACATATTAAAATATAGAAATCAGTCAAACTGGCAAACATGTTTTAATATTCATACATAAATTATACGGAATAAAACCGATTCATATGTGAACACTATCTGATGTGTGCGCGTACGTATGCTTTCTACAATAAATGCTTTATGCCTTGCTTGCTTGCTCATGCATCGGAAAATTGATTGTGACGCACCATGCTGCAAACTAGCCGGTAATTTTATCCATCGTTTTCAGCATTGTATATTTCTCCCTTCCGTCAGCATTGTATATTTCTCCCTTCCGTCTATTTGCATTAGTTTTTGGATATGAATTGATGGTTTTGTAAAAGATCAGTGATAAGGGTGGCGAAGGGAAATGGGGTATGCGATGGGGGATGATAAGTGATGTATAGACTTATGGCTGACGATTTAATATTACATATTATTGTTGTTGAGCGGTCCTGTGCATGAGTTATTATTTTATCAAATAACGGGAGAGACAAAAACACAATTGAAAAACCGAATTATGAATATGGAAAATCAGTGATGACGAAGTTTCGGATCGGCAATGCCATAGTCAACAATTAATCAGTTTGTAAATCGAGTTTACTCGTGTGCACGACGCGCACCATATTCCGTGGGCGGAGTTGTGTGTGGTTATTTCAAACACAATTGTTTTCAAATGATCGCAATAACATTTATATTGAATGTGTTCAGTGCACTGCACATGCACATTGGCGTGCACACAGACAGTGGACGAGCACAAATCGATATCTCATATTCTGTTTGATTTTCTAATGCAACGAAATAAAATAAAGAGCATATTGTGGCGCGTGCACACATCATTAAATACCACAATAACATTGTACCCATGCACATTGCACACGTACGGTCGTACACTGGATAGATTGAATGGCGATGGCAGCAGCGTCTGTCGATGTTGGTGTGGCAACATAGTACATACCCCTACATATAAATATACCTTGTACTTGTACGTTGTTATTTTTTATCAATTTCATTTACGATTAATTTGACTGCCAAAACGAAAACGATTGGAATCATTTATACGTATCACCGAATGAAACATTGTGATATCAAGATCGGCTGCGATGGTAGTGCTCGCGAATTGAACTCGGTACATACATGATTTTCTCTACATGTTCTAACCTTTTAACCTCTGGTTAACGGTTTATGTGTGACTGCATTCGTCTATACAGGAATAAGTGTAGGTAGGTGCAGCAGCACACTAGCTTATTAATATTAATATTTATATTTTAGGATTATTATTATTATTATTATTTTTCTCATGTAAGTGTATATATACATCCCAATGGCTATCTTATCGGCTAAAATGTATAGTTTAGTATCACTCGTTCGATCCGTCTCCTACATACGCACAGTTATTTACTAGTACATTTTCCATTTTGTTTTCTTCTCTTTTTTCATCAATTAAATCTATGAGCGTTAGACAATGTATCGAAGGGGTCAGTTCCCCGGACCAGTGCAGATTTTCAACATAATGTGCTTTATGCCAAGAATCAGCAGCGGGATGATGTGTGTTGTGTCGTCGCTGGTTCACCATTAAAAAAGTATGACAATCTGAATGCGAAACGATCGCGATTCATCCAACAATATGTTGAAAATCCTTACCGGCAAATTGGCGCCTAATTCCAATTTGTAAAAGGTTACATCAGAATTATATAATGATAATCTTCTAAACTAAAATTCCGTACATACATTCATATTTTTTTTTCAAGTTTTTGTGTGTTTGTGTGTATTTATTTATGCTCGCTAGGTGCGATGACTGACAATGTGATTATTTTTCTTTCCTCCTCCATGTTCTGCTACTCTCTTTCGATTCGATAATAATAAGATTAATAAATAATATTTGCGTAATTTACAATATTCAAATTGCGAATGCTTACTTTTCATTGTCAATTTTTCACTTTTCACAGAGAAAATGTACAAGATACTAAACCACATACATTTAGGTTCTACGTTCATAGGTTTCCATTCTGTAATTTGCAATCATTATTTACTTTAAATATTAATTCATGTGAATACCTATATGTATTTAATTTATTTATTTTATGTTTATTGTTTAGGTTCTCAATTACGTTAGGTTATTACATCAGGATTTTACATAAAAAATATTTTATACGTTTATTCATGTCAGAGATGCACCCATACAATACATACAAAGCGAATTCTAACTGATTCCATTCACATCTTTCAATTTACTTTACACTCGCTTGCGCAAGTGCACGCACACGCCGCAAAAAACCATCGAAGATTAATCATTGGGTACACTGGCTTTGTAGAACAAGTAGCGGGAAATTTATCTTATTCTACGAGTCCTTCGCAACTGCAAGGACTTAGTCGTAGTGCTACCTGTGCTACCAGCTGCGAAGTAATGTGGCTGGCACCTTTGTTGCTATGAACCGAGTTGGAATCTTATATTTTTGACCTTTCGGAACCACAAGAATGTTCATAGTTATCAATAGCTGATCTAGCAATGATGTGCCGTATCTGTACACAGAACCATGCTGGATTTCAGAAATAAGTCAGTATGCAAATGAGTTCAGTGGTTTTATCGGCGTGTGTATGTGTGGCTGTTTTTTTCTTCATTTTCTGTATTTTCCTTCCCGCCGAGATATTGCATATAAGCTTGGTTTACTCTTCATCGCGTATGTATTGTACGTTGCGAATGGGTGTGAAAGTGTGGGTGAGTGTTCGTGAGTGTTTACCGTATGCACAAGTCTAGTATTTACAAAATACACAAATGTTTTGTGTGTTCTAATGCAAAATATTTTCAGTAATAATGTCATTTGCTATACGCGATATCCTTCGCTGTTACTGGATTGAAACGTCGAAACAGATTTCAATAGATTTTCCAAGTCTACGAAGGGTCACAATGACAGTCATGCATTCGAGTAAAAAAAAATGAAAAAGAGAAGGATCAGCTCTCTTGGGATTACGTCTCGAACTGATGTGAATTTCAGATCAACGAAAAGTAGAACACACAATACGAATTCCCATTTTATTCACGAACTGAAAGTACGGGCGGCCTGACATTTGGTGTTGTCTGTCGCTTCGTCTGGTCAACGTCAAAATTAAACGAAAGTAGTGTTATTTTAACGGCGAATCTATTATGTGATCAATTTGATGATAAGCGTATAGACGATTATGTACGGTAAACACCTGTGAATGATTGCATTTGTTCGGTGCACAGTTTGACTTCCATTTAATCCCATTGTCTCGGTGGCCGCCGATGAACTTCGCGATACCTTTGAACGTGCGGCACCTTCAATAATGTTGTGACTATCGTCGTCGTTCACATCATTGTGTTCGATTTGTATAAAATTCTCTTCGGTTTGTTCATTGAGCATACCGTACGGATTATTGTTATTTCTATTTCTATTACTGCTATCATTATTATTATTATTATTGTTTCTATTGCTATTGCTATTCCTATAGTTATTATTATTATTATTATTATTATTATTATTATAAGTATTTGTATTGTGACGACGATCACCATTATCCATGATACGTGGTGAATCACTACCAACGGCCGACGGACCATCGCCCAATGCTTTGCTATTGCTTTTTGCGATACACGAACTGATTGGTGGGTACCATATTTTTGTAATATTTGGATTGGTGCCTTCAATATGATCCGTACCCTGCGTCAAAAATAAAAGAAAAATAAAGAAAGAAAAAAAAATTAATCCATTTGTTAACCATGCTACCATACTGGAATTAAACTTTAATGCCATCAGCCTTTCATTCGGAATCCCATGCCACGGGACATTTTATTTCGAACAGAATTCACCGGCTGTCCGGACCGTTCTTTACTTGAAGATATATCGATATTTCGAACTATGCTTGCAACACAGTGGCGCTGATATAGGAAAATTGGGTCGTTTGATTTTTGATTATATAGTGAAAGCGGACAGGAGAAGATTACATGCAATGATATGGGATTAAAATGATTGCATTGTTCCAGTCATCGTCGACCCGCCCATCGCTCAAACTCGATAAAAAATACATTGCAATGCATCCGGAACTTCACAAGAAATGGACGACCGTTTTCGTTTCAAGTTTTGCGATAACATGTCCCACGATATTCTATACTGTTACTGTTATTTCTGTACACTTTTCGTTTCCATTTGGGGTGTTTCAATTTCCACAAAAACCAGTAGAAACATCAATCGCGTTTCTCAGACAGATTAAGCTGCCATACGAGCTCATCGTTTCATTTTGAGAGAAACAAGAGAGGGAAAAAATAAATAATAATAATCCCATGAACAGGCACTAGAGCTTTATCCGTGGGCACATCACTTGGACAACGGAAAACTTTCAAAGTGAAATGGGCCTGCATCAGAATGGCGGACTCAATCATGAAAACATGTGCGTGTGGGCCACGCCATCGGATAGAATTTGGGGGTTTTGGTCACATCCCCGTCTTAATTATGCATGGTCCGTAGCTACATCATGATAATCGGATTGTCAAGTTCCCACAAGCTATTTGAAAATCTTCAAAATTCTGAAGTACAAGTCAAATGCGTTCACTTTTCAGATATAATTCTGAATAGAGTCGTTAGCAGAGGAAATGCAAACGCGATTTTCTGTCGAATGTGGCAGTACGGTTAAACTCGCACAATAATGGCAACACGATTATGCCCAATCCGAGGAATCATGTGAAAATGGTTCGAGGAACGTGCGCGGCCATGTCTATCCAGACCCACCAGTCCTGGATGTCTATATGTTTCAATGAAAATACCCAACAATGAGTAATCTCGGTAATTTGATGCAATCGACGATGGAATTGTTGGCGATCACGAAGTAGGCCACACGTTGTAGCAAAACCATCGTCGGCAATCGGCATACACAGCAGCCATCCGTGAAGCTCAAACTTTGGAGCAAAAACAGACAATTGTTTCTTATAGGGCGGTCGTATACACGTGCATTCCCCAGTACCATATTAATAACGATAAACGCAGTCCTGCTGAATCAGCGTGTCAACAAAACAAATCCGACTATTTTCTGCGTGTGTGGCCTCGACCTCAGTCGCATAGAAATTGTCGGTGTGCTTGTGATGATGGGAATGAATGATAAAATGTG
>JANTFB010104425.1:0-12692 GCA_026546635.1 Porricondyla nigripennis | reverse complement strand
GCTTCGAAAAACCCTTATATACAAAGTTTCAGGCCAATCGGTCATTTCTAAAGCCCCAAAAAAAAAAATTGAAAATCAATTTTTCGATTTTGTATTCCGCAGCATCAATTTCAAAAAGTCGTAGCTCCTTCAAAGTTCATACGATTTTCACACACAGGATATCGTTGGATATCACACACAGGATATCGTCACGTATACACGTTCAAACATGCTTATTGGATCATCGCTCTACACTGAAGTGAACATTCAGAAGCGCATTGGCATTCGTAGTATTGCCATGAGTATCATTTTTCGGCGCAGCGACGACAATACCGACAGCTTTGTTTTGTTTACGGTGTGCATGAACGGTTGGTCTGAATTGGTGTTGGAGTCATTCGAATTGATTTGAAACAACGACGAATTAGTGCGAATAATAATATAAATGTACAGGAAGCGTCTCTAAATTCCTGAAATTTAATTTTCGAAGTGTTTTTAAGCCAATAATCATCGAATTTTGAACATTGCGACTCCGCAACGGTCGATTTAAATCGCAAACGCCACGCGAGGCGCAAAACACCACTTTTTGGCACTTCTGTCAAATCGTGCTGCGATGCCGCGGGCTGGTCTCATCTCTAAAAATGAGGTTTCCTTTTAACGTTAGTGTCACCGGCCCCCAAAATAGGTCATTTGGGGTAACAACATGGCGGGCTGGTTGGGGGAGATGACTTTCCATTTGGAGCCTATTCAAATCGAGTGTCACGTCTCGTATGTTCTCGTGACTGGCTGTTTTGTTGTATTCCTCGGTTCCGCTCTTAACAGCGGTACTGAAAGCAGCTTATGGATCCGCACCAAATCGACGTAACTGACAATGAAATGCTTTTTTGGTCTTGTTTTTCAGCTTTTATTTGATTAAGAAGAGCACAAAAATTCGAATACATATTTGGCTTAGATATATGGTACATAGTGCGATGTTTGTTAAAAAACTTTCGAAATATAATTGGATGTGTTTGTGTATTATCTCTGTGCAGGTATTTGGTTGCGGCTAAGAATACACCATTTTGTTGCTGTTACATTCCGTATCGCCTAAAAACACTTAACGTCCGCTGGTTAAGAAGCCATGAACCGTTCAAAAGGATGTGCCCGCGATAATCCATCAACAGTCGTCTATATCATTATCATTATCACTATACATAACGCCACGTTTCTTATAAAAACGTACGGCTTCAGGATCGGTTAGATCCAACAATCCGACAGGTGAATTTCTTTGGCAACTTATTCTGTCACCCCGAATAGTGATCGCAATCATTCTCCCACGCACAAAACTTGGACCACCACAATCACCATGACAAAGAGAACCTTTGCCACCAGATGCCACGTTCGCCGCCTCCACACATATCTCATCAGCTTGAGCAGGGGGCACATTTGGATATGCTGCATTGCAAACTCTGTTGGGTATTCTCCTCATCTCGACAGCTTGGGTTGTCGCAGAAAAACCGCTACTATCGGAAGTTTTCCCTTGTCCTGTACTAATCATTTTCTCTCCTATTTTCACAGGAACGCTAGATACTTCGCACCAATTTGTTGCTAGTTTCAGACCTGTAATAGCACTGTAATCGTATATCCGACCGTTCACAGCCGTGCGATTTCCGGCAACGAACAGCGGGTGCGGCTTAATCTGATTTGGATAAGCAATCTCAGATTTATTTTGGGTTATATGAGTTACGACAAGGTAATTACAGTCCTTAGTGTAACGGGCGGTTGCTATGACCACATTACCATCCCGACCCCGGGCGACAGCGCCGTTGGAGAAAAAATAACCGGGTGTATCTGAATCAAACATCGCTTGTCTTGAATAGCACTTGATACTGACGGCACACTTTAATCTGTATTCTGTCCCATTATAGACAGCTTCGGTGACAATGATGGATGAAAACGCCACCAGTACCAATCCTCCGAATACTTCAAGTTTTAGAAACATTTTCGGAATTTTGAACGTTTTTTGTTTTTCAATCTCGAATCACTGACTGTCTCTCAATTTGAAAAAATTGAATGTGAATATCTGTGCTGCTGGGCTCAGCCTTTATACTTACTGATTGAACGACGTTCTCCACGTTGCAATGACTCATTCACTGGAATAGAACGATTTGAATTTTCATCGCTAGACATTTGTCTATGTCTATTCACCCGATCGATTGAATATCAATAAATGTTGTCGTCTCAACTGAGAAAACACGTGTTCATCGTGAATGCAAGGACACCTGAGGTTATTCAAATGAAAAAACAACTGGTGTTTGCATTTTGCAATCGAAGTATTCTATCTACTCGCCAATGGTCTCTAACCATTTCGAAATGACTCTGTTTTGCAGACATTTGTTGACCCATTTGTTGAAATGACGCGTCGTGATGCAAATACGGTCGGCATTTTGAATTGGGCATGTTTGTACGTGAACACAGTATGTGCTTGGTGCGTCCTTGGAATTTCAATGTCGCCCATTTTCTACAGCTGATGTTCTCATTCAGAGTTAGTCGTAATTGTAAAGTCTGCAATTATGATCGAGCGAATTATTATTTCTATGATTTTTGTTATATATCACGATCTGTCTGAGCCTTTCTGGGCTGATGGAACAACATGAGACCAAACATTGGAATTGAGATGCGTGGAATAGATTCGTGGTTCGGCCCAGATAGAAATGATATCCTTACATGGCGGTTCCGCCGCATCGTATGATAAATGTCAGTATCACTGCGGAGTCTGCAGTGCAGACGGAGAAGAAATACATTTATTTGCTCGTATATCAGCATTAGGTTCGCACTTCGCCGTTGCAATTTAGTTTCTTCTCTTCCAATCGCGGCCGAAACAGAAGACGATCCCATTTATTCCCGTTTCACTGTCGGGCTGGACCATTCGAGGAAACGAGAGTCGATAGTTGTCAACATTGCAGAACCGATCTGTCACCATCCTACTGTTCTCCCAGTAAAAACATGAAATGGCTATATCTATATCGTTTTCGCACACGAAAATGATTAATTTTATTTTCACTTTAGAAAAAAAAACATGGCAAACACTTTTCAATTAGTTCGGAGCGATAAATGCATTGAATCCCGGGAAAGGAGTCCACTATGTTTTATCACGCAATCATTTCAAATGCAACCTTCGAGGCCGCACTATCAATCGCTGGTCGGTTCAAACACCGAACCATAGAACAGGGGCAATTTGGTATCGTCGTGGCGAATGAGAAACATGAATGGTGTGTCGGCTCGGAAAAATACTTGTGCCGATCGCACAGCCGTCGTATATGTGACGGCACCACCTTCGGTGCCCTTTTCATTAATGGTCAAATCGACTTTGTGAATAATTTCATCGGCGAAGAGACCGGGATTCTCCAATGGATTGTAGCGACTCGATCTACGCAATTCATCCAAATTTATCAGACTCGAAATGGCCGCATCTCTTTCGGAAGCTGTAGGTGCCTCGCGTCGACCACGGCTAACCGTTTTCTTTCGTGGATACGATTTCGTGATACGTTTCCCCAGCACAAGGTCTTTCAATCGCAACGGTTCTTTCGACTGGTGAAATTCACTCGAAGTCTTGTACGTGACGGCTGAACGAACCTTTCGGGAACTGGTAGACGTATCATTCTCCGCGTGATTGATTGATCCGCGAGAAAATATCAAAACGTCATCGGCTTCCTCATCGGGCCTATAAAACTGTGGATACGTATGGCTTGGATGTGTGTTTGATGGGAATGATGCAGCCACAGGCGGTACGGTATTGGGTGTATGCTCTCCGTCTCCCGATGAAATCAGCGACAAATCACTTTGTCCTTGGCGAAACAGCGAGTGCGCGCCCATTTCATCGAAAACGGATTTCAAATTCAACGTGCTGACCATATGCATTTTCGGTATGCTGATGACGGTCGTTTTGAATTCCATTCGCTTGATCATTTCGTTGATCTTGTCGGCGCTCATGTTCGCTTGGAAATCTCGTAAGCGTTGCCGACTCGAATTGTTCGGCAAAATAATGAACATTGTGGTGAGGCGTCGCTTGTACGGCAGGGCAATGATTTGACAGTCGTTTTCGGTGGAATCATAATGCGGAGTCGTGATTGCCAATGGCATCATATCGACGACGACCGACGACCCTTTGATGCCGTCCGGGTAAAATGGTTGCCTGTTGGAGTGGATGGGGGGTCAGTAGGAATAGTTGAAAATTTTCGCATTCCACTTACTTCCGGGTGAGCTCCTCAATGAACGTACTCTCCCACTGTGCCTTGAAATACAGTGCACTCGCAATGATCAACTTCGTTTCGGACGGTAGAGGTCCGTCCACCAATTTCGTAATTTTACCGCTCGTCTTTTGACTCACCCAACTGCAAAACGTGTTAAAAGCAAAGAGAAATAAATTTGCGTCAATCTCATTCGACTGCGTGAAACGTACTCGTTCAAGTATTGCATTGCCTGCACTCCTTGTCTCTGGAAATCCAAAGTGTACAATGTGCTTTTGTACACATTTTCGACGGCATCTCTGTAGTTCGGTCGTATCGAGAATCCCTTCTGAACGAATACACCGTTTCCAACGGCTATCTTTTGTAGCGTTTCGGTCTGATTTCGATCGCTGTATGGTCGACGTGGCAGCGGACCCCGTACGTTCTCCCAAAAGGCTGGACGTTTGTGCGCAGGATTTGGGAAATCCTGTGCAATATCTTCCAGCAGCAAACCGAATTCATCGTGCACTTTCCATGAATTCTGCACCAATTCCGAATCTGAAAAGCGAAACCATCGCATAACCAACATGAGTGTGTCAACAGCTCGCAAGTCACTCACCTTCGTGGAAATTAAGCAAACGCATCAATTCATCGTGCGTCTGCCCGTTCGAACCCATGAGAAGAATGCTCAAAACGCCACATATGCTGAGCGGCGAAAAAACCACCGCCTTTTCGGTGCTTGTTCTCAAGACATTTGTCCCAAGATCCTGAGCCAGCTGCAGGATATCGCGTGAAATGAGCTCCGATATTCGTGCATCGAATCTCGGTCGAAGTAGGGCGTCATTGACACTCGACCGTTGTGCGGCTAACGTGTGCGCCGTCAGCGAAACAATTGCGCAAATTATCACAAGCGACGAATTCATGTTGCCGTTTACTTCGGTCGCTGCAAAACAAAAATAGGAAATTAGGAATTGTTTCAGGTATGATCGGTTCGCACAAGAATGAGTCGAAAAATAAACGGCATCGAAATGACTTGGCAATCTATCAATTCAAAGAATGTCAATCACGATGTCGTTGGGTTATCCCCCCTCCGAAATGCGTAATCGTCGTCGTGACTCCGTGAACCAATTCGGAAATTGTTTTCATTTTGTCAGAAATCATTCGGACCTGGAATGGAACACAAACAGAAAATGTGTGGTCGGCGTCGAGCTGACGATGGGATCGTAGCGTCGAATGAGTGCGCAAAATTCATTTGGCTGTGACTGTGACTCGAGTGCCACGGTCAATGTTAAATTTAATCGTTCATTCGCTTAATGCACTCCGCTTCCAACTGAGTTCCGCGCACACGCACACACCGTGCGACTTCGGCTCCCATTTACTGATTTCCATCAATTGTCGTTTGCGCGAATTTGAGCAATTCGTTCGAAACGGAACTCATTTTCGACTGCGGAAACAATAAACCATTCGGAGCGATTAGGCCACTATTAATGTGCGGGATCTGCTCTGTTTGCATGTGAACGCGATATTGTTGCGACAGATTGGCAGACAGAACGTCGACGAGCATTCACAATCAGAGTCTGGCGCAGGTTGGAATGACACCTGTCGCACCTTTGTTCCGCTGTCTCGTCATGCGTTCGGCTGACTCATTCCATTCCATGAACTGCAATCACTGAACGATGGTGCGATGGTGTGGTCGATCGCAACACGTCGCTGTTGTTATTTTATTGCCGCTTTTCAAGATCACAAAATACGCATCGGAAACATATTGCGATCCCTGACCCGAACCCAATTGGTTTCGCCACCAACAGATCTTATGCTCATTCGAACGGCACGCGGTACAAGGCTGCGCAGCGCCATCAATTCGTTTTTAATCGTTGACGCGGTGCTAGTAAACATGTGAATGGTGAGCTCGAGATGGCATGGAATCTCCCACATCGGCGAGCGGCGACGTGCAAATGGATTTTGTCGCATTGCGCACGTACCAGGCGGAACACGAATGTTTGCCAAGTCGCTTGTTGCTGCAACACGAACTACGCTTGCGCTACTCAAACAACCGAAACAAAACAAAAATTTCTCCTTTCCCGCCAACAATGCTTCGCACACACGCAACGATACTAGGTTCATTGTGGACCTCGATACGAGTTGAATGTGCGATATTTTCCACAGCGGAACGAAGACGATGGTTCGTCAAATGAATGCAAATTCGCAACGCCATTTCTCACTCACTTCGTCTCCGACAAATATATTTTAATCAAATAATGGATTGCGAGCGACTGATATACGAAATGCCAGTCACGTATTTCGCTGCCAACGACGTCTGTACCACACTGTGTGTACTGTTGCCAGTTGTCGCTTGCCGGTGACGGCGGCACCGATGACGACCGTCGATGCGAAAGATTCTCTAATTAAGATTATCCAATACAATGTGATTCGTAGCGAAAAAGAAAAACAAAACAATTCCGATGATATCATAGCATTCGACCTGGTACGATTCGAAATAAGTCCAAACTAGTCGCCGCTGGTTGAATCAATATCGCATCCAGACGAACTCGATTTAACCGAGTGAGTCCTTTCAATATTAACAACTTCATCCACTTTCATGCTCGATTAATGCTTTTGCGCGCACGACGATGAACGCGTTGAACTCGTTTCATTTAATTTGAGTGCAATTTGCATCGAAAAACATAGCTATGAATGGGCAAACATCGAAATCCAAAGGTTCACCGTACGGCGTGAATTGGATCGCTGTAAGGCATGAGCAAGAATACGGCGGTGTAGTTGTAGACTGTATGACGGCGGCAAAGCCGATTTTGGACTAGAACGACAATCAAGCCATCAACAGCTAACACGCAGCACTCTGCACACAGGTAGGACGATATCGTTCATTCGTTGGTGCTCGATGTTCGTTCACGATGGAATTGCAACCGTTTAAAACGACCATTACGTTGTCGATGGCATTTCAACCACAATGCATCGCAATTACACGCAAATCCAATTTATGATGCAAATGGAAAACGTAAGTGTTTAATTAGCATACAATTTAATGTTTCGACACGAGATTTGAGCGCGATGCGAGGCAACGTTAGCACGCTTGGCACTCCGTTCGCAAATAGAACCCATTCCGACCGTTGACTGTGGCAACGAAAAAAAAAAATCTCCGAACTCCGGCCAGATGTCTTGTTCCGATGATGTTCCGGTGAATGAAAGTTCGAACAGCGGCACGACTCAGACAAGTCAATGATCACTCAAATTCTCACAATCAACTTGCTCGAAGAATGTTTGAAAACGGCTTTTAACTCATTTTTCGCATAAATTATGGCTGACGCCTTAATCGACACGAGCACGCATGATCGGATGCGCGACAGCTTGTGCTCTCTTCTCTCTTTTTTTTTAATTCGAATTCAATGCAAATGGCATTGCGATAGTGTCGTTGAGAATAGAAGAAAAAAACGTTGCCGTATACTTGATATTCTATCAACAAAAAGCACTCGTTCGAGTTGTTCAGTGTTCGACGCGACTGAAGTAGTGGCGAACATTCATCGTCGTATCAATAAAAAAAAGGTCAATCTCGAAATCAACGACGAATAAAAAAAAATGGAAAAGACGAACGAAATTATCACGTGCGTCGTACACATTCATTTGTAGAAATGAGGACTGCGACGACATCGGAATACGCAACCATTTTGGATTGAATTTAATGTTTCCAGCGATTCTCATGGGAATTCTCAGTTCGCCTTGAAGAAGTGGATTCACGGGAGTTCAAATACAGCGCGCAAGTTCATCTCCGAAATACACATTTCCTTCGAATAATTGTCTGACCACCTAATTCAAGTCTGAACACCTCTCGAAGTCACCGATCATCATCGACTCGAAGGTGCACCGATCCTCGGTGCCCATTTCTATTTTAGCACTCGTCAGCTGGACCCTTTAGCTGCGCTTAACCTTTTCGCATTTCATGGATTTCTTTTTTCTCGGCTGTCTCACCTCTCACGAATCACTTTATTTAGTTAACTGGAACCACGGCAAACCACGGACCCGAACACGTTGAAATGCGGTTACGTAATAATGTTGTATTTCTTTATAAATTGCCTTGCAAATGCCGCCAAACCGTTCGTATAAGGTTGTGCATCTCGTAGTTTCGAACGCAGCCAACGATCTCGGCAAACTGACTTATTTGCGGTGGCCGACACATGTTTTTATATACGCATCGCGAAAGCGTGCCCGTCGCTCATAGCACATACGACGCACACACTGACCACTCACGCTGTGGCATTCAAACGACGCGAACTACTACATGCCCACAGCGACCACAATACGTAATAATAATAAAATCGACGACGGCCACACAATAACGAAGAAATAAAAATCTCTCGTTGCAAAACGAATACCCGCATATTCGCGAGAGCAGCCTCTTTGCTCATTCTTCAGTTTCGGTACATGGTATTATACAGTAGACACGGCTCTCATGCTTTATATCTATCCTATGCATACGCGCACTATCGCTGATTTGTTGGTGCCAGTCGTCCAGATGTATCCGAGGGTGTGTAGCTCTTTGATCGTTTTCTAGTTGATCTCGCGTTTCTCGGTGATGAATGAATCGCAGCCATGTTTCGAAAAGCCTCTTGTATTAGAGCTGAAGGGGTTGCTAAGGGTATGGAACGCGTAAAACACAGCCTCTCAGTACCAGCTCCCACTCTCAACGACGAAGTGTCGACATTAAGAAACGGGCGCAGTCCGGTAATTTTTGAGCTCGTCGAAAGGTTTTGGTTACCAATCCCAGCGGTGTAGACAACGAAAAAAGCTAATGAGAGAGGGGTAGCGCGCGTTGTGAACAGAATCCAGAGTCCGTGACGGGCTACGCTCAAGCGTTTTCGCCACAGCGTTGTACAGCATTTCACAGCAGAATCACAGCCAAATGCTGTGAAACCTATTCTCCACACTCGGTTTGCTTGATCACAAGCGTAGCAGTACACAATACATACACAAAAGCATGTGTAGCAAGCCTGTGTACGTATTTTTCACAGCATTTGGCTGTGGCGATGCTGTGCCGAAATGGCTGAGCGTGCTCGCATATGCATAATCGAAAATGGATACGGAACTTTTGCGAAAAACGCCTCGGATATATCGGCTGGAGTGCTTTATCAAATCAAGCCAGGGTTGCGTTTCAACAAAAACGGAAAATATTCGTCCCCGGGGGACAAATCGACGTTCTTGCGCTCTAAAATGATCGGATTCCCGTGCACGAGAAACATCAACATCAAACCATGCGTGTGCATTGTTTTGTGTTGATGTTTTTCGTGCGCGGGAATCCGACCATTTTCGAGCGCAAGTACGTCGATTTGTCCCCCGGGGACGAATATTTTCCGTTTTTTTCAATAGAGATAGATATATGGTAGATAGATTAGAGCTGAAGTGTGATGCGGGTTCAGCATCAGCACTGTCAACCCAAAAAATCACTTAATAATTATGTGAATCCTGAACACCACTGAAAATTCTCTGCAAATTCAACAGAAACACGAATTCCATTTGAAATCACACAAAAAGTTACTTTCCCCCGGTTGTATCGCTCTCAGCTACCACATGTCCGGTGTCGCGACTTTTGTTTACATTTTTTGTTTTCGCTCGCAGAGTGTGATCTTTTTCAATTCCGAGTAAATGGGCATTACCCATCTGGAAATTCATGTATGCGCGCAGATGTGCACACACAAAGACGCTCATTGCCATATATTTTACTTAATTAAATGAGATCAATTGTTGCAATCGAGGAAAAAAAAGAAAAAAAATGATGTTTACGAGTGCAAATTGTAATAAATAAACGTTTGAATACGCGATACGATTTATTATCGCTGGAGCAGTCGAGTGAAGGCAACACACACACTGGGTCTGAGTGGTCGGAACGTTCGAACGGAGTACAGTCATGGTATTTTCCGAAATTCATTGGCTATGCGAATTCCTCGCCCGTGTTCTAAATGAAAGTCTTGTCTTCCGCATATCACGTAACGAGCGAAATAAGCGGTCATTGGCGTTGTTCATTGAGTGACGACACACGCACTCATACACATAAGCAGGCGATTGAATGGCCAAACGGTCAAGGTTTCAGTCGCTATTTTTACTTGACCGCGTCAGGGAATTCCGAAACGCGTGAATCGATTGTCTAACTGCAGTTGCACGTTTTCTTTTCCCGCTCGCGACTACTGGAGTGAAATAGAACGCTAAAGATGAACTCATAGAAACACGATGGCCCACTTCTCTTTTTCGTTCAGTTTTATTTATTTTTTATAAAGTAAAAATGATATTTATCCCATATTCGTACGTAATATATCATATAATATATAATTTTATTTTATTTAATTTATTTTTTTGTTGGTTTTTTCGGGTGTGATAAAATTGCTCCATTCGTTTTCTTTCCAAATTAAAAGCAACACAAAGTGGCACGGGAAAAATGAGCATTTTGCGATGAATTTCAGTGTGGATTTTTTTTTATGCTCATTATTTTGAATTGAGTGTGCGAAAACATATTGTTGAAAGCTGGAAGCAATAAAATTACTGGCAAATATGCGCTGCTTTGGATATCTTGTAAATTTTAATTACTCTAGATAGGGCGTGCGTACTTTTTAAAAACCCATTTCCAAGTCTGTCCAATTTTATTTCGTTTGCTGATTCGAGAAAAACTGTTCAAATTTGTGGCAATATATTCTCCAGCTCACATCCGGTATTTCGGTATAAAGAGTATAAAACAGTATATTTCATCCGGAATGTGTTCAGGATCAGGGTTGCAAATACCTTTCAAACGCAATCATTTCAATTCAGATTGTCGAATGCCAATCGACTTTCATTCATGAGTTCGAAGACAACCTGCTTAGTGAAATTGGACAAAACTTCGAATACATCTGATCGCAGATATGATTGAAAGATCTACCACATTGATCAACCCTGATCGTGAACATTTTCTGTTCGTTATTCATATTTACGATTACGACTACGTCGAATGCATTAAAACAAATGTAGATGTGAAATGTGATGAAATCGGTGATGCGTGCATTTTACATTTATTTGTTTTGCCTTGACGAATACGTTAAGGGGGTGCTGCGAAAGTGATGTGACTGTTTTAAAGTGTAGTTTTATGAATTTTAGATTTATATTTATTTAAAAAAGTAGTAATCACTCAGTTTGGGTATTTGTGAAACGAAATAGAAAGTGAGCTGTCGGCGACGAAAGATGAGAGTTGAGAGAGGACGCCCCGGGACTTTTCCTATCGTTTGTGTTCGGATTTCTCATTTTTCCCTCTTCGCCTGAAACAGGTCATATTGTGTATTACATTTTACATACAACATTCTTATGATTTATACGTCTAGTGGGGGTGTATTCAATAAGTTTATTTTATTTCCATCTCTTTTCATTTTGCCATTCCTTGTTTGGTAATGGACATTGGACACATACACATCGATAGATTTTTATAATTTTTTTCTATTTATTATCAATAATATCAATGATATCAATAATATAATAATAATAATAATAATAGTAATAGTTTTAAATACGCATAAAGCAACCCTATCAAAATCAAATCGGCGTTGATAACAATTTTATATATGCTCGCATGCTCGGTAGGTCTTACAGATCAACATCATGTACACCAATTAGATCACTCGTCATCATTCATATGCTTGAGTGAAAGTGTGCACACACACAAATTCGAATAAATACAATTTTCAACGTCCGGAATATTGGTTTTATTTTTTTCCATTCAAATGTTGTTGATCATTTTCTCTCCCATTGACATAATATATATTCGTCATTCTCTCCATCGATGCACTATCTACACGTGTTTCTCTATGTATTTGTAGGTCTGTGTGTGTTCGTGTTTGTGTTTTGATACAATGCGCCAATCCAAGGGGCGCCAAAGTACTAGAAAACTTGAAAGATCGGCAAATTGACTTGCGACACATGGAAATGAATGTAAACCAGTCAGCATAGCAATCTGACATCACCCGTGGCAGTATGCTATGCCCTCTGGTTCCCAGTTACCATTTTGTGAAACTCTTAGTTCTGCCAGTTTATGTGGTTGTTCTTGGTTTTGAAATAAAAAAACCTGCCACTTTGAAAACTGAGACAGAAGAAGAATAGAAGCATGGACTAGGGATAGAGTAAGGACTATACCTACTCCGTATCCGTACGAGTGGGAGAGGGCGATTTTCAAATGTTCATTTCCCATTTATTTCCCGTACCATACTAATCAACTTTTTAAGCTTTCTCAATTACTTGTGTGCTCCTCGAGCTAATTCAAACATGCAAAATAAAACCATTTATCTGGTAATGCGTGTGGTTTGTTTGTTTTTCATACGTATATTTATTTATTTACTTTTTAAATTTGTAATTTTTTTTAAATATAATTTTTGTTTCAATGTAGTATCGCAAATGAACTTAATCAAAATAAAAATTATTATTATTGTAATATATTGTGTGGGCTGTTTTTGTGTTGTGGTTGTGTGTAGATAGGTATATGCA
>JANTFB010104314.1:0-12703 GCA_026546635.1 Porricondyla nigripennis | reverse complement strand
CTGAATGCTGCTAGAAAATGATTTCGTTCTCCATCGAGAACTCACGCATTGCACACACTCACACTCATCACAGCATTCATTTGACCTCACTCGTCGTCGACGCAACCATGCTCATTGCTCATGTCTGCTCGGCACGTAAACGTTTCAACTATCAATTTGCTGCCATTCGTCCGTCTCTCTGTCGGCTCAATATCGCCAACATCATTCAACGGCTGTGTACTCGATGCGGCGGCGTTCGACATGATGTGATCATACAGTAATTGATCACGATAATCATAATAATCATTTTGATGTCGAAATATAATTTACACGCTTCTATCAATGGCAATGGTCAATATTGTGGCGAAAGAAGAGAAAAACATGAACCGAATGTGGTATGTTTCTTTTCCCAATTTCGGTGTGAAAGACAACAAGCATCGGACGCCACGCGGACGTGCTGCCACCGTCATCGTCATTTTCCAATGGGTACTAATGATAAATGTAGGGGACACATCAGTACACCAGGGCACGTAGTGTCTCTCTATCTGCATTGTTTGGCCCGATCATATAATAAGTACTCGCACATCGCATCGTCAGATCTATTTTTGCGATGTCGTCACGTCATCATCACATTGGTGAATTTGATTTTTCTTCTCTTTTCTTCTTCTTGTGTTTCCATGCTGTCGCTCGTGATTTGTATTCGCTTAAGTCTAACGTATGCAAATTGATGTGACGCGAGTAATTAACATGTTCGCTTACGAAATACGTCTCCTATGGTTAATAATATATAATAAATAAATATGCTCGGCTCGCCTACTAAATATATCATTGCTCACCTACAACTAGTAGTTGGGTTACTAGGTAGTTACTATTACTAGTTACTACGTCGAATTGTTGACCAGTAATGTGCCGCATCTCAAGACCAACCGATACAATAAGTCAGCAACTCGTTACGCGATTTCTCACATCAATGCGAACCACAATTTGCTGCACGAGTAGAGAAAAAACATTTGCTCATCGTGATCCATTCATCATTGGGATATTGACCAAGCGATTAGTTGGGAATCGATAGAAACGAATGAATGAATTTCGCCAAAGCCAATTCGGATGTGGATCGAATTTCTTATCCGGCATTGTACCTGTGCGTCAGGCACTCACACAGGTCGAATTACCTGCCAATCACATTCCGTTTACCATATTCCGACTCTAGTCTGCTCTCATTAATTTCAATTTAGGTTGCATTATCTGTCATCATCGTCGATTCGTGCTAACTGTCGACACAAACTCAAACGCATCAGCTTCGGTTCTTGTACAACAACAAAAAAACGAAATTTATTTTATAAATAAATAAAACTTAATTTTAATACGTGATTATATCTTTTTCTAGAACCTGATCTCGGCTAGGAAAGTACACAGTCTCTTGGTGAATTCCATAAAAATAAACGAATCCAATGGTTGCGTCGCTAAGAAAGTTTGCTTAAACTAGACATATTTGTACGAATAAATCAAAATTGACTTGTTTTTTGTTCAGCGGAAGAACATGGAGCAAACGAAGGGTCGTTGTTGTTTGCATCACTGCGGGCTTGGTGATTCATTCCGGCGTGCGATTACATTTTCATAATTGTATCGAATTTGGTTTTGGCGTCTTTGCATTCGATTTTTTGACACTCGTGTTGCCTTCGGTTTCCCCACCGAAGTCTGTGTCGTCAATGAATAGGGCGTTCGTTCCATTGATGCCGGGTATTTTGGCAATGTCTTCGGGATGCAAAATGGTGCCATTCTCGTTCATCGACGGTCGGTGGCTCAAATTTATTATACTGGTATCGCTGTGCGTGATATTGATGATCGTTCCCGTCAGTGGTAGCGTGTTCAAAATGTCCGATGCATTTTGTATGGAGCCCAGCGATATCGGCGCGATGCCCGTCAACACTTGACCCGAAACGTTTGTCTGCACCGGCAACGGAATGTTGCCCAAGTCAAAGTGACTGCCATTGGATTTTGCATCGAAGAATGTGAGATCGACGCGTTCATGTCTGGATTGGGAACAAACGATTCGGCGATCGATTAGGAATGAAAAGACATTCGGCGTCGAAATGGTTCACTTACGAGTAATTGTCGTCGTCGTCACTCTCCTCGGTGGAGTTTTCATTCACTTCTGTCAGAATTCCGATCTCGTAAACGACAGCTTTGATCACATATCTGGCGGCCGGAAAAAAGAAAGGAGATTTTTGGTACAGCAAACCATATCGGAAATTGATATTCGTCCATCGACAAGCACTTACAAGTCCTTGCTTGTGCCGTTCGTTGAATTCTTCTCGCCAGACTCTTCGTCAATGTCGATGGCATCCAATGGTATGACCGATGTCGTCACATTTGGCTCACTTTTCACATTTGCCAATGGAATCGCGTGTATACTGCAGTTTAACGTTACGCTCAGGATGAATGCAACAAGCGCACTGCACATTTTCGTTTCCATTTTGACTGTTTGTTGTTGTCCGCCGCGTTTTTGGTGTCCAATTCTGTTCACGCTTCAATTTCGATCACAATAAATTGACGATACAATTGACTCTAGAATGGACAGGATTTGACGTGGCCGAACTCTTTTGCCTGTTTGCGCAGAAGTCTTATCTCGACGCGATCGTAAGCGATGTGTGTTGTAACTACGTTGAATTTCAACAGATTTGAACGATTTATTTGTTGGTCAACGACTGATGCCCATGCCGGGCCGCACCCGTCTTTATATACTGCTTAACATTGAGTCACTAATTTGCAATGTATCTAATTGATTGGCGAGTTGTATCACATTCGTGTGTATCCCTCCGTCCATCTTCTGCATTAATGTGATCGCGCGTGGTGTTGCCATTGATTGTGCTAAATTAATGAAACAACAATGGCCACATTAATGTCGTATCGGGAGTGCTGTACTCGTCCGGTTGCGCCGTAGAAGCGACACGACGAAGCGAAATTTATGCAAAACAATGCAACTTTTTTTTCGTCCGAAGCACTTGATTTGCATTCCAGCGGATCATGAATAATTGACTTGACACAAAAACGCGTCCAGCACCTTTCGCGATCCCTTCGGCCGGCGGAACTGGTTTCTGACGTACTCTGGCCTCATCCGAACAATAAATACTGCGTTTTGGATGCTGCAGTTAGCCCCACACGTGCCAGGGTGACGGTTGTGCGATAACGGTTGATGCTAACACGATTAAAGGTTCCAAACGTCAATGGGGCACTAAAATCTGCACTGGACCATGACAATGACGCCAGTCCAACAAACCGGCACGTCATCGAATGTTCTGATTTTAATTACGCAAAAAAAAAACAAGATCTGCTCTCCATATTGTATGAAGGGACAGTTTCGCAGCTACTATTTTCGCTGTTTTGCGTGAGTCGCTAATTTGCTAATGTTCCTTAAGAATGACAAAATCCGAATGCATACAGGTCTCGTCTCGTCTACTTTACTGCCAGCCACCGACCAGAATGAGACAAATTCCTCATCCGCCCGAAAACAATAAGCGCGTTCTTCGGAATTTCCTCCTTTATTAATGCATCGGTTATGTGCTAATTGGCTTTTTTGCGTGACACTAATGGAAACCTTTTTACGGTTGTTTCTTTTTCAATTCGATTCGTTTGTTCGAATTTGAGGATTGCTTTTTGTGCATAAATTTTGGCATTTTGAAATTTTGACGGTGGGAATACGAGCTTCATTGCTGCCTGGATATCTTTTGGCTGGAGTGTCTTCCGGTTCGCATGGCGGCACATTACGCCAGCCGTTGTCGATAATTTGCCCATGACGTCGTGCAAGAGATCGTTGAGCTCACGTTTGGCCAGTTCCGATATCGATAACGGCATGGCCGCCGACGTAGAATGGAGCATTCGGCGAACATATGGAATGAACGATATAGTTTCTCGTTTTTTCTTTGCCAAGCGGCTGGGCATTCGAGCAACACGATCGAAAGACACATGCCGAACGCTGCTCTGCGTAGAACCCTCGACTATGGCAGGAGACACATGCGGAACGCTGCGCTGCAAAGTAGCATCGACTGCAGCAACAGACACATGCGAAACGCTGCGCTGCGTAGAAGCATCGACTACAGCAACAGACACATGCGGAACACTGCTCTGCGTAGTAGCATCAACGTGCGTGGTGCTGTCCCTCAGAATACATTCCACACCTTCGATTATTATACGGGGTTGGTGGACTGGAAATTCCATTTTTTCGTAGAAAAAATGTCTACAAATCGAACTGAACTATTTTCCTTTTGATGAAACGAATGCCGTAAACAAATAGAGGAGTAAACATAGGGAAACGCGCCCACCGCCTACTTTGATGCCAGCAATTCAAATACTCGCATACGTGTTCCACCAATTTCCCGATCAAGCTTCAGATGCTATCCAGGGCTTCCACCATTGATATCAATGACTCATTTGGTCGATATCCGAAAAACAGTAGTAAAGTTCATTGAGCGCATTCAAGCAATTTTCATTCAAATACGAACCAATACGGCAGCTTTCGAATGAAGTGACAAAAGAATCGACGGAAAATTTTCCATTGTTTGCACAATGTGTGGAGGAACGCCTCGTGTGTTCATATGACATATTTTTGCTACTTGAGCATTCACTACTAATTGATACTAAAATGCAAAAACAACACCTCATTCAAATATTGCGGATTATCTCCTGGTGATTTCGTTTTCGTGAAATCGCTTAAGATCATTTTTTTTTGGTTTGATCATTGATGATGACGGGGGACAAGTCAATAGAATGGTGCCAGATGCCCGATTAACGATTTTGATGGACAAATCAGAAGGGAATAAGTTTTTCCAAAATGAAAAGTCATGATTTACTGTACGAGAGAAAGCATTTGAAAACGTTAAGGTTATTCGGGACGCGGTATATATAATATCGTGCTAAGACGACGATGAGGGTTCGTTTTCGTTTTTTCTACAGCATTACACACATAACACAAACTTAGTACGCATTCACGCAAGCCCAGCACGCCCCTGCTCAAGAAGGATGCATTCGTTCATCCATTCTATTTCGAGACTTTATGATTCAATATCCATCGGTAATGGGGTTGGGATTTGGAAACACATAAATTATAACCTTCATGAGGCATGGAGCTGGAGCATGGTTCTCGGCCAGGGTTGAAAAATATTCACAAATGTGTTATCGCATTCATGAAAACCAAATGCGTTCGATTAACACTAGGGGTGGGCTGGTGTTGTATGGAGATCCTTAGTAACGATATTTCTCAGTAAGAAAATACGGAGTAAGCCAACTCCTATTATGGCATTCAGAATCGATCCAATCCGCTATCGGAGTAAGAACATGCTTTTTTACTCCCTATTCGGAGTAAAAACCACGTTTAGCTGACAAGCAGCGCTGCTGTTTTTGCATCGTTTTGACGCTCACCATGCAAACTTTGATCCCGAGTAGCGTGGGTTCACCCCCACCTCCACCAAACTTCGGCTTATGCATTTTTTTCCAACCTCACAAAATTAGGGGTTCTTCAAATCGAAATCGGAAAATCGTGCACTAGCCTACCCCTAATGAACACATTCAATTCTGCCTCCTTGCGAGCGTTATTCAGTTGGTAGAATGACACACTCAAGGAGGAAGGATTGTATGCGTTGAGGTAACGCATTCATTTTTTATGAACGAGATGTTATGAACCGGTGCCTGAATCATCGCAACAAGAAACACCCGTAAATACGAAGCAATCGAACCGAAACCAATCTGTTGAGTCATTCCTTTTCACAAAGACCATCGCGGAACTCTTCTCCCGGAAACCTTATCCTATGTCTCCGTTTCCATGCGTCTTCGACCTTCAGCATATCCGCCAATACCCTACTAACAATCATCTACTATAATGATTCTATAAACATACATTGGCGCCGCTAGAATGCATTGAAACGTATTGGAAATTATCCTATAAGCCCAAAAGCGGCGCCAATGTATGTTTATGGGATCATTATAGTAGATGATTGTTAGTAGGGTACTTTCATCCGTATTGCTTGAACCACCTACAGGATAAAAGCAGTAATTCGTTTTCATGCAAATGGAAGATTGCAAAGCTAACCGTTGGTCCCACGTGGCATATACGTGGATCACGGAATACTACAGCCGTACTACCTATATCGTGAAAAGCCCACTATATGGTCACGACTCACGAGTCCGTCGTTCTGACGAAAAAATCCTTGTTCATCCCAAGTTGCAAAATACCCGGCAAAAGCTGAGGAGAATCGGTGTTATTCAGCTTAGACATGGTTTAACCTGAATAAAGGCTGAATAAGACATGTTTTTGTAGGCATCGTCGTTATTCAATAATAGGTTGATTACGGTCTTATTCGGGCAAATTATTCAGACTTTATTCAGAATAACTCCAAGCGGAATAACAAGCTGAATAAGGCCTTATTCAGGCTTCAAAAATTGCTCTTACTCAGTTACTGAGTAAATCGACTTTATTCAGGCTAACTATGCGAGAGTCTGAATAAAAAGGTTCTATTCAGGTTGAATGATTTGACGCGAAGATTTTTTTTCACAGTTTTGAATTTCAAGAGTCTGCATACGGTCTTATTCAGCTTCTATTCAGGCTTCATCATGGCAGGCACTTAGGTATTATTTTTCTTATCGAAAACAGAAACGTCTACTATTGTACTGTGTTCGACGCCAAATGGAAGCCATCTTTCAACCTTATTACTCAGCTTATGAACGCTGTTATCCAGGCCCACTCGCGTTCCCTCGTCTGCATTCTGCGCGAAACTCGCTATTTTGGAAAAGAAGCAGAAAATGTCTGCATAAAATTATCGTTTTTATTTTAGAAAGCGGATTATTGTCGGAATCCCATACCCTCTCGATTGCAGTCTCAAGCTACATTGATGTCTGTAACTGAATAAGACCTTATTCAGGCCTGACAGAAGTTTTCACTAAATCTTTTTCAAGCGTACACAATGTATGGTAGTGGATAGACGAGTTGGTACGGTGCGTGGACTTGCTATCGAGAGGTTCTGAGTTCGATTTCCGACAGGTGGGCAACAAAAAATAAGTAAGTTTTTCTCCATTCGAAATTGAACCAATTCAAATTCTCTTCTCAAAAAATGTAATTGCAGTAAGCACGGAAAAGAGGAAAAAAGAGAAAAAAAGAGAAGAAACAAAAATGCGAGAAAATTGTGTCAGAAAAATGTGATTTTTTTTTTGATTTTTCATAACCTGAATAAGGTCTGAATAAGGTCTTAATAAGCCATCTTATTCAGCCTTTGCGCAATTGAACCTGAATAAAGTGACTGAATAAGGTCTTATTCAGATATAATTTGCCTGGATAAAAGATCGATAAGCTGAATAAGAGTTCGCCCTTGCGCCAAATTGGCTGAATAAGGTCGGAATAAAACCTGAATACGGTAGAGGGGAATATTTTTCTCGTGCCATTTCATAGCTGGTAAAGGTCTTTCTTAGCTTCTATTCAGGCTATTTTGCGACTTGGGATTGGTCCATTGGCTTAATGGTTGTAATTTAACAATACATATCACCTGAAATGGGCCCGCTCCCGTGACAGTGTGAGCTGCACGCGGGTCGGTCAATTGGCACTTTCGAGGAAAAAAAACGACGAGACCCGTTTTTTTTCAATTACTTTTCACGAGAATCATTTCTTTGTTGATTTACGTTTCGTGAATTGACCCCAGAGCCGTATCTAATCCATCCCAGGAATATCTGACAAGGAATGTCCGAATCATACGCATGCATGAAGGACGTAGGAACTTGGATATTCAGTGTGAAAATTAGCACATTGAATGGGAGGTGTGCTCCTCAAATGAAAAAATGATAGAATGAGAGGTGCAGCCAATGGCAAAACTTCTTTCTAGGCAACAAAGGAGTTCTATTGAAATGTTTTTAGGAGAAGGACATGGGGTATTTGAACTCGACGAGTGTTTCCCCACGAGCAAATGAAGATACGCGAGATAGATTTGTATCCCGGTCCAGATATGACAGAAAATATGTCACTTTTTCGGTCGATGCGGAGTCCTCCTTTCGGCAAGCGTGCTTACGGCGTACAAACAAACGGGCTTACAAAATATATCGCCACGGGGTGGAAAGTTGTCGTGTGTGTTGGACTTGACAGATCCCAATGCATTGGGCACATAGTGCGAAATGTGCTATAGGTCCAGATAGATATGATAGAAATGATATTTCAATATGACGGTTTCGCCGGAACAAATGGTCACTGTCATTGCAGACGGGGAATCTACCATGTTGAGATTTCATTTTCTTTTCTTTCATCGCAGTCGAGATAGAAATCTATCTCATCTATTCCCGTTTTTCTTTGTCGGGTTCAACAATCTCTGCCATCCGAACTGGATATTATATTCTTCGACAATCCGATGAAGTACTTCAGAATGTATCTCGCCCTGGCAAAATAATTGTGAATTCTATACGAATCTCGACACGATGAATCACACGCATGCGAGACGTTTGTTTCATCCGTCTTCTCCTCAGTTCGAGGATGGAATGTTTTTGAGAGTCACATTAATCGTCTTTGAACGATTGTGGATATTGGGCGATCGGTGCAATTAGCGCTAGCCCATAATGCATTCCTGAAGTTCACCAGAAGAATACTTACAAATAAAATTGTTGTTGATGTTGACACCTGACGTTGAAAGGAGTTTGTTGTTTTTTTCTACGCTTTTCGTTTTATCGTTCATCAAATGGAAATCATTCTCACCACATCGATGACTGGAGCAAATGCCAAGTGTGGTGTAGTTCCAGTATGTTTACATGCGCGCGAAGCTGTGCCGCATGCAGAAATTACTTCAATTAGCACTTCCGATGATTCAATAATTCGCTGATGTGACAGCGCTCAGAAAATATATAAGGCGAAACGTTCGCTAAATGAATTTCAAACAGCAGCCCAACATCGTCGTGATAGAATCGTAACACGAAAATTTTCCACAAAAATAAATTTGTTTATCTTGTCTCGATCGGTTTGGTTTTATTCTCATCGTTCCGTTCGAAAATGATCGCATTTTGGGTTCGTAACATTGAAAATTCGAATTTCAACTGATTCATCAAATGTAAATTTTGATTTGGATTTGAATATTTTTTATTTAATTTTTTGCATTTTCGCAGATCGTCTTTTGCCTTGCAATCTGTTTGGGACAAACAAAACCAGTTGAGTATGGTGAATTGGAATACGACAATGTACCGCACGATCATCCCGAGAAGGACAGCAGTGTGGAGAGCGACGATAGCCAGGAGACGGACGATAATAGGCCGAAAAGTTCGTATAGCGGCAACATTTATGACACAGGAGTTTTCACCAAATATCCAGAGAATCCAACCGACGGCTACTACGAAGCAGCGAACGCCCGACAAAAGCGTACCACAAGTGAAAACAGTTCGGTGGGTGAGCACGATGGGATTGACGCGAATCAATTGTTTTTCGATAAAGTGTACAATGCGAGTCGTCCCGAACGCGATTCAGGAAAGAGCGAAATTCCGTTACACAGTTTCGTAAATGCCATTGAAATCGAACTAGTCGATTCGGCCGATAAGATCAACTCGGGAGTATCGAATCGTGAGCAACCTGCAGCGGGAAGCGCGACGCCCCAGATCGAAAATGAGAAACCAGACGAAAATGGAGATGATTCAATCGACGTGAATAAAAATTTCTTCGACGAAATTTTCGAATTCACCCGTGGCCAACGTGAAACGACCAAAGAGAATGGAGCAAACAAGACGATTCCTTTGCAAGGGCTGGTGCAGGCGGTTGAATCGACGCTGGTCAAATCGGCTCAAAAACTGAATGCTGCTGCCACGAAGAAGGACAGTGGTGAAAGCATTGATGCAGCAACAAAAGAACGAAAAATACGTTCCGCAGACAACGAGGATGACGACAGCAAAGAAGAAGTGGAAGAAAGGAGTCATTTCGGAGTGGAGAAAGTGTCGCCGAACAAAAAAATCGATCTCGATTTACTGAAACCGATTATATTCAAAACGTCAACGGGTGAATCAAGCGAGAGCCACGAGTCTGAAGAAGTTCCGTCAACGACACCCGCTGTGCAAGTGCAACCGACCAATCTTGTGGTTCTGCACGAAAGCAATTCGACGCATGTCATACCGAATGCAGACAGGACCACCTTCCATCTGCAACACCAGAAGATCTCACAAACCGTCTTCCTGTCGACACTAGCCATTTTGCCAACGATTCCGCCAACTAGTATCAATGTGCCAGCTCTCACCACTACCACAACGCAGCAATCCCAAACAGAAGCGGTCACCGAGACGTCGACGCAGAAATCACTGAGCGAGAAGAAAACATCTGATGAAACGCTGGAGCTCAAAGAAAAGGTCGCCGAAGTCGCAGCGAACCCAATCATTCTTAGTCAGGGCATCTGAATACGGATACGGTCTGAACATTTTCGACGTGCTTCTTTATGGAGCACCGTGTTTGTCTGTGCGCGTGCATGTATATGTGCGTGTGCATAGTAGGTACGCGTACGCTGCATGCGGAATAGTGGATGACAACATTTACTCGATTGACAAAATGGCGGCTGTTACTTTGTTGATATTTCATTTGTATCATATTCATACACCAGCAATACATACCTACCTACCTATATACGAGCCTACATACGTATGTACGAATTATTATATTCACATATAGGTATATCGGATAGAATAAGTAGAAAAAGTGGGTTTCTGTTGCGTCGAGAGACTTCTTCTTTCGGCGACTGGCGTGAGAGACTTCTTTTATTTGTACATAATTGTATTTTACGCTCATAATAGAAATGATATGAATAAATTCTTTTGGGGTAAGCACTTCGCGTTCGTGTGATAAAAGAAAAATGAGATAATCCGATGCGAGATCGGCGGAGAGTGGGGCAGACGTGAGAAAAATACCAAATTCAGAAATTACGCTTAATTATGTGATTTTCTTCATCTTTTTTTTATTGAATTTCACTGTCGCATAGACTGGTTCCTACTCCCTATTTTTGTCATTTTTTAGTTTTTTTTTAGAAAATTTAAAGCTACCTTAATTGAGTCGCCTTAGCAGAGCCGTGCTTTTCATTTTTTCCTACTTTTTCTTCTTGTTGCTGAAAACGTATCCACGAAGAACGAACTGTTGGGACGACTTAGCTACGGCAAATATTCAAATTCCAATTTTATGAGATTGACGGCCTGTCAGCCACGTCAATATAAATAGACTTTATATTTATATATTTAACATTTTGATAATACTACAGTTATAACCTAAATCTGTTACAAATCCCAGTGTGACTATCTCTATGGTTTGACGTGTGACACTGTACCGCATCACTTCAGATTCTCAGCAACATCAAACGTCGAATGCGATCTAAATTGCATGTGATGAGCGATGTTCGGAGAAGAGAAATGTCGATCAATTCGAACCGTATGTCCCATGAAAACCGCGATGAAGATATGAAATAGTGTACGCATTTTATAATTGCCAATTACACGCCGAAAAAAGCAACGAATGAATGCGAACGGTGTCCATCGTCAAAAATGAAACAACAAAATGAAGTGTTTTTTTTATCGATATAGGACTTTTATTTGTTTTTTAATTTTTTGTTTCTGTTTCGTTTCAAATATGGTTGGTTATGCAACGCTAAATATCAACAAAATGGCGACAAATTATGAATAAAATTTATCGTATTCTTCGTAGGGTTTCTGGTTGCATTTGGATTTTAATAAAATTGTTTTATGATTGTGGCTGTATCAATATGAAATTACAAATTGTTCAGGTATATTCTTGTTGTAGTTTCTCAATGTTCCTATTTTTATTATATTCTTTCTGCAGTCATCAGCGACGCCGTACCGTTTGTGTGAAAACGATCCCATCCACCATTCATGTGAATGACATTCATTATATATTTTTTTTATATCCGTTTCAATTATTCAAATTAAGAACTATAGCTTTTCATAAATTAATCATTTGTTTTTATCGTTTATCGGGGAAAGCAATTAATCAATAAAATGAACAAACCAATTTTAAAATGAGAGGTGCGTGGAATTGTTGGCTATCTTTTCCAATTCGATACAATAAAATAAATTACAATTCATACGAATGGTGCTGTATCGAAAAAATTTACAGTTTTTTCTCTTTCTATTCTTTTGTTTTATCATTTTTTAATTATTTATTTGATTTATTAATTAAATATAATATTTTCATATTTACTAGGTCTATTAGAGCTTAACTATTCATGTGTGTGTGTTTATGTGTGAAATTTGTTACAGAGGACTTTATAAGAGTGCCCTAGCATTGCAGGCACCTTAGCGTGCCCTACAAATTATCAATTTATTGATTGGGTTTTCAATGGGAATTTGATGTAGTTCTAGTGTTCGTTTTGTTTCTATATTTTTCAATATCATTCCAGTGAGAGCGAGAAAGAGAAAAATTAGAAGATGTGGAACCCGGTCGTGATCAATCGCTTGATTAATCTGCAATTGAAAAATGAATAAATTAATCAACGTTAGTTTGGCCATGAGAGCGTATTTTCAGGGTGATGTTGTCCACTATCTGTGGTTCGATTCGAGGCCGACACATAGGAATCCCCCTTGAGGTGATTCATACCGAAAGCAAAGTAAAGGGAATTTATACTCGGAACTTACCAATGACGTGACTTTCGATTTCGATGGGCCGACTATTGCGTGACGCTGGCTGCGGTATAATCGTGATTTCATCGTTAATTTTCAATGGTTTGAG
>JANTFB010104203.1:0-12704 GCA_026546635.1 Porricondyla nigripennis | reverse complement strand
CATATATCGTGGTCTGTATGAACATTGCGGTGGACATATTGAAGGTCATAATGCCAAGAAGTTGCTTCACCCGAACGGTGTGCATCTGCAAGTTCTACGCGCGATTTCAGACTGGAGGATTTTTCCCATATTTTTTGAGATCATTTCTGATTTTGGAAAGTGAGTCGCAGGTCGCGGTGTGCATCTATTGTCACACACCACATAAGCAGAATGATTACTATCACTTCGATTGCAAGGACTAAAGATGAGCATAGGTGAAACTTTGATTCGAAGACGCTTCCTATTCGAATTGTGTAGCGATCGTACTCCCCGGTGCTATCAGCAATCGTTTTCAGTGAAAGATCTGCGATCCCGATTATATAAACACAATTACACACACACGAACAAACGAAAGAGCCCTGGATCAATCTACCATGCTAATTGCCAATATCCAAACACATTTCTCGAATAATTAGCAACGCACATCGAATGCCATCATTAAAAGCAGAGGATCTATAGCAAACGTGGAGAACGGCGCGGATACCTAGACCAATGCAATATTGGATTGACGCCAAATAAATGATGAACATACTTTGATGGTTCTGTCATTTTTGTGGAGACCTCCTATATAATTGCAGGATCTGAAATTTCGTCTGTGCTCACTCTATCGCCTGAGAATACCATTATTTTAGTACACAACATATTCAATTACGCCCTGCTGTATGCAACTCACACAATCCTTCAAATTCCACTTCTATCATAAGTCCCCATGCGATCAAAATTATTCCAACAGGATAGAATAAATCGACGAATTGGCGAAAGAGACGACTTCCACAAATTAAAAAAAAAAAAAATTAAACAACTATTCGCATATGTATACATCGTAAATTGCACACTCACACAGCCAAACGTATGCAATATATATGTGAAATTTATATATGAATTTTTGAAAAATGTCGAAATTATCTGAACCAACATGAAAATGATATATTTGTAATAGTAGTTCTCTGTTATGGCAGAGATGGAGAACGAAAGAAGGAGATAAACTAAAAACGACGAATGAACAGAAATAAAATTAAATTGAATGAATAGTTGTTTGTGTGTGTTTGCTCTCACTGTGCATTCGCAGTCGTAGTCGCAGTAACAGCAACAGAAGCATCAGAAGCCAGCAACAGTGGAAGCATATCAACTTTGCTTACCATCGACCAGCGCGCCGAACAAAAACGGAAAATTCTCTGGAATAAAACTTAAAAATCAAATATTTACGTCTAGGATCGTACGCGCACACGATATCCATTTATTCTACATTCGAATTGTATGGTACATATTTTGTGTTGGATGTCGGTGGTGCATAATGTACAAACACACACGTCCATCTGAACTTATGTAATTGATGTGAGCGTGAATGTGTTTTGGTTGGCTCGTTTTCTTGCTCGCTTGTACTCACAATCACAATCGCACATACACTTATAGCACAAGGACGTGCGGAATGCGAATGAATCGCATGACCAACGGAACCAAGGTACGAGTCGTATTTATTTTTCCGTTCCGTATGCGCCAGAGTGAATGTATTTTTCTGCGTTTTTATACTTTTTTCTTCATTTCATTTCGATTTTATTCGAGAATTCTTTTTCTCTTTCATTTTTCGCACTCCTTCTACGACGCTCTGTTCGCTTTCTTTCTATGTGCTTGTGCCCGTTTTTTTGTCGTCACCGTTGCTCGATACGACCAAATATATATGTGCTTGTACATATTGTATGTGTATGAAAGATCTGTGTCTGAGTACTGCTGCTGCTGCAGCCCCGTGTTCACTTCAAGATATTTTATTTCTGTGCAATTTTTTCTCTGTTCATCGTATTATATTTTTATTGCTCCTCGTTATAGATGTGTGTTCTCTGGAAACGTTAATATAGAGTATAGATAGAAATCGGTTTATATTTTTTCTGCTGCTGCTGCTGGCTTTCGTTGTCGAACGATACGAGCTTTCTGATAAGATGACAGTAGCTCCACCCTCAGCGATTTTTCTTTTCGTTCCTTTTCGCTCTCGCTCTCTCCCTCTCTCTCTCGATCCGTTTTTATTTTATTTTTTTTCTCTGTGTTCGTCTTTGTGTGCTGATGATGGGTGGTGTTGGCGGTGTGGTGATGACGGTATGTGGTGGAGGCCTCTACAGCGAAGGCAACGGTGGCGGCGACGGCAACCGGTGCGCGATATAGCACATTGCTGGATGCGTTCGAGTGTAAGAGAATTTATGTTGGCGTTGAGTATATCGATGTATATTCTTTCCTATAATCGTAATGATATTTGAAGTATCCACACACATAAAAAGTGTGTTTGGGGATGGCATTTCAGCATTTCAACATTTCTGCCGAACTCGGTGCCACTGGGTGAACATGTTTTCCATGTATTGAGCGTTTCGATTCGATGGATGAAGGAATAAAATTGGAAACCGAATACACATACGCGTATCATATAGAATATATTTGTATATTATAATAGACTAGATACGTGGTCTCTGTTGCTGAGTGAGATAGCGTTTCACTTATGTATAAACATCAGTCTCACTTTGGTTGGTCGACGTTCGATTTGGGATTCGGTTCGGGTTGGAGAATGTTCATCACATCAGTGTATTTATACATAGAGCGCTCCAAACCGAATTCAAAAGAAAATGGAGATAAACTGAGGTCCATACACACCCATTTTCACATCCAATGTCGGTATTTTGTGAGAATATTATTGATCAAATTGATTCAGAGTTCAGAATCCAAAATTGCCATGAATAATAATAGAAATTTTCAGAGAAATTTAAAAAACATTGGGCCCAATTTACTTTTATTAGTCACACCAGAAGAAATTCAATTCCGTCGTTCAATTAGGTTTGGCTTAGAGAAAATTGGATTATATTTTATAAATGTACATTAGCCAACTGTCTCTCAGTCGTGGGTCAAAACTATGTTGTGCGCTTTCGGTTTTGTGTTAGAGGCGAGCACTCGTATTCTTTAATTGAATAGACAAGCATTTATGCGCGGCGTGTCCAAAGAAAAACAAAGTGAACAAACCAAACCGAAACACGAAGCAAAAAGAGCACCGAAAATCTCGAATACAAACCATGCGCGGGCATATGCTTTCAAAAATGTTGTGAGTTTTTCTTTGTTCTCTTTTTTCTCCATTGAATTGAATGACTACATCTCTTTGTCTTCGGTTTGTTCGTTGCGCGTAAGCCGAAAATAAATAAATAAATGTTTTTTAATGAATTGAAAGAAGCATAAATTAACATCGTCTAGTAAAAATATGTCTTTGACAGTTGAAAAAGGGCATTCAAGTTGTCAGCAATTTTTTCAAATATATCGACTAATATTCTTCATTCATTCTCTTTGAAAGAAACCATCAATGCTATTTGATGTGCGACAGCGACATGTGTGAGTGAGTGTTAAAACTCTTGACTCAAGAATCAAAAAATATTTGAAGAGTCCAATTGAACTAGGATTTTTCTCACGCAGTTCCCTCTTTTCGAATTCGATAAATCGAAAGACATTTGACTTGCTTACAAAACCGACGTTGAATCTGCGTTTCTGAATTTGAATGTGCACATATATTGGACAGTAGGTGGGTGGTTCCATGAATCTTTATGTTTTAGATCAGCTATCCGAAGTGTTCACAGGCACATTCAATATACCATATAGTATACTATAGGCAGACAACACAATAAAACGATCCATACCTAGTCCGAACTAGAGCGATCTGGATCAAGTTGCTGAAAGACGATTCTGATCGGAATAGAGTTCACGTAATCATCCAATTTTCGATGTTATTTTCACATACTTTTGTCGCTTTGCTTTTAAACTGTTCGTGTGTATGTTATGTGCTTTTTTTTGTGGAGGTGAAAAAAAAATCTCATATAAGACCAAGATGTTCATAAGCATTGAGTGTAGTGTCAGTAGTGTCAGACCCTTACTACTAACAAATCACCTCACCTATCTCCAGCATCCCATCCCAATCACAAGCTACCGAAACATTGCGTGTAAGCTTATGCCAAAATGAATGGAATACTTCATCTAACTGGCAAAATTCTATGCAAATGAAATCGTTACATGTTCGTGTATTCCAAAATGGGAAGCAAAGGGCACGTTATTGTTCGCCACTAGCAAAATATGAAATACCTAAACACAATTATTTCACACGCAAAATGTGCATCGTTTTGATGCGAAATCATTATCTTGACATATGCTCAATTTTGTGGGAAAAATTAGCGAGCCATAGACTTGAGATTTTCGCTCTGAATATTAAAAATTCACCAAGGGATAAAATCAACATATGACTCCTATTATTAGAATTCGTTGTATAAATTTATGCTCGACTCGCAGAACGAAATAGCTCTGTATCTCTATCATTCATCAATCGAATAACTTTCCGGGGGCCATGACAGACTGAAATGTTTTTTTTCAACACGTTACCTGTTTGCCGAAATTCGACTTCCGGGGATCGATTAGGGAAGAAGAACGAGCTAACCATTTCCGTTATACGGCGAAACATTTCTTCTTCGGAAATAGTGTTGCCATAGCAGCAACAAAAAGCCCAATTTTTCAACACTAGATTGATTTCTGTGGGAACGGCAACCATTTTTCTGAATTTCCTCCAAAAACTGCTGTCAGGTCGAATTGACCTGACGTGGCCCGCATTGACTGTTCTGTAAACGAACATAATTATACAACATTACTGAATCTCAAGTGGAAAAAATCGAGTCAAGTTGTGAGCAAAAAAAAACCTTTTCTCTATCATGCAGATATAGTACGTAAACAAAACGATTGAGTGATTCAAATGGTTCAAATACTAATTGATAAGAATGAAGACCCAGAAAGAAGCGAAACTCAAGAAATAAAACTGCAACCGTCGAACGGATGGAATGGAATAATAAAATTGTGAATCGGTCAATTGAAACATCACC
Source organism: Porricondyla nigripennis (assembly GCA_026546635.1). Taxonomy (NCBI): domain Eukaryota; kingdom Metazoa; phylum Arthropoda; class Insecta; order Diptera; family Cecidomyiidae; genus Porricondyla; species Porricondyla nigripennis. Next base: position 7,782 of record JANTFB010104203.1, on the reverse strand, counting down.
TACGCGATTATTTCAGTAAACATTTTTTTCCGTCGTCAATACTTATCGCAGTAATTGAAGTCAATTGAAATTTAAAATTTAATTCGCTTGAGAATGAGTCATTGCTTCAGCAGCCATGCGACGCATATAACATACAATTTATCGTATCTATTTTGCAATTGACCTGTCACGTGATTACGACGTGTGTTCTGCTCAACCAACGAATTCGCACTGAAGTGATGTGGTGTACGTAACGCATCATGCATACACGACCTGCCAATTTTATTTCACACCTTTTATGCGCATCGCGTACAGCGTATACATCGACATAGCGTCGGTATTTTCGGGTCGCATCGTGTCGCTCTTCCTCTCTATCTCTTTCTGTCGCATTTTCACCATCTATTTCTCTCCCTCGATAGCTCTCTCATTCTGTCCCTTTTTCACTCGCCGAATTATGTACTCATTGGCAGTCGTACAGAAGAAACAGTTGTGCCACACATACACAATGGAGCGAACACGACCACACGCGACCAATACGAACACGTATTCGTCTGAAGGGAGCAGATTGATAAGGTGCTATGCGTACACCGTAATGAACAGATTGCAAAGAGTAAATGCACCTTTGATGTGTGTGCAGAGAAGGTAGCTTTCAACGGGAGGAAATATTGGAGTGTACGAATACGTTTCACCATACAGAGGAAAAAGAATTCTCTTGCAGTACGGAATCTCCAGATTTCGCACTGATGCATTTGTAACAAAAGATTTATCACACATATGGAATAGTTGAAGATAAGTACTCACCATTCACTACATAACAATGAAAAAATGTAGCATATAAGGAGAGCGAGAAATAAATGAAGAAACTACCAATATCAATTGATGCAACAGAGTAAAAAATATGATACATACTAGTTGCTAAATTCCATTCGTTCATTTTATTTACATTCTCTGATGTTATATGCCATACGTTGGTCGTTCGTTTCAGATTATGTGTGCTGCCGATAACCAATAACGAATCACCAAAAATATATAAACGATAATCATGTGTCGATGTGCTGTTGTATAGTGTGAAATGCGCGCAAGTACATAAATGAACCCTTTCTCCGTGCTGGATTGGCGTAAGCCAGCATCAAATGGGCATGAAGCATCAGCTCCGATATTGAAGCATATGCGCCGCAACTCACAACAATTTTCCAATAGATTTTTTTTTAGTTGGGACTGGTGTGTGTTCGAGTGAATACACGTTGTCTTCGCACATCGTCTGCGAATAGCTGATGATGATCCTCATTATCTCTCTCTCTCTCTCCTCTCTCTCTCTCTCTTTCTCTCTCTCTATTCTTTCGGTATTGCCCCATCTATCGGAGCACCTAAGACAATTTCCTAGCAATGCCAAAATGATAATATCCACTGGATCGGCTATATGCAGCGAGAACGAAATACCGATCGATCTAAGTTTTTCCGAGCACAAATCAAAACTAATAATTATTTGCAAGAAAAACTCACATTCTTCTGAGCAGATTTTGTACTCTCGTCGGCATTGGACGTGCGCATTTTACCGCGCAAACACCAAAAAGAGGGGATTCGTCTTCCGACGACGTTGTCGTGAGAGAAAACCGACAGCATAAATCGATTCTCTCTTCATTACTTTTTTCCACATTTCTTGTCAAACCGAATACGAACGGCAGAACCAAAAAATTTTACTCTCTCGTTTTCTCTCTCCCTCCCCTCCCTATATCTCTTTCTCTTTCCTTGTGAATGTGCGCGTGTGCGTGTGCGTGTGCGTGTGCGTGTGTGTGTGTTTGCTCCGATCTCATTATTATTTTTTCTTATTCGATGTTTTCACTCTCTCGCCTCCATGCTCTCGTATTAAGCGTCTGAGCCCACACCACTTACCGTTTGCGTCCTCGCTCACGTTCACACCAAGCAAGACGACGACGGCGACGCCGACGAAAAATCGAACGAAAGAAGAGAAACGTATACAAAATACCGAAAAAAGTGTACGTGCAATAAAACGAATAAACTCGAACGATAGCACAAAATCGGAAAAAATATAAATTTATATATAATAACGTTTTATTGGGCGGAGCACTATCGTTTTATTGGCAACGCCTCTCTAACATCGATATTGGACCATTTCGTTCGCCTTTCTCATACACTCATCGGTGCCACACTACACTCGGCATACCCGTGTATACATACACATACCGAATGATACTATAAAATAACCGAATGAAAAAGTACACACTACACACGAAGCGGGCACACACAGCGCCGCACATATAAATTCGAATCAGTAATTGGAAACAAGATGTGTTGTACATTTATTTTATGTCTGTATGGGTATAATTGCGAAACGCGGCAAAAAATACAAATGAAAATACAGAAGACTTGAAAAATATATAGAAACGTGATCGTATTTTAGAGCATTTGAGATTCAAATCAATTTCAATATTTTTCGCACACATAAAGAGGCACACACAACACACATTCACATACACTTATTACTTCAAGCATCTGAAGTAGTCAATACGAATCGCTGCGACTACACTACACGATAACAATTGCTTGTGTGGATACGAAATGAACCGAATACACAAATAAATGACAATAAGATGACGATGCTGTTGACAGAAGAGACAGAAAACAGAAAATTTAACCACAAAAAAATTGTAGGAAAATCACATGTAGAGTATTTGTACTATATGTTATGTATGGCATGGGTATGATTGTATAATTCAAATATGTATATTAAAATTATTTACATTATGTTATATATATCGTAGAATGCGGTGCGCACATTAAAGTTCTCTCTGGCGAGAATTTGTGTGTAGTGCGGCACAGTTTGACGTGCGTACCTATTTGAATAGTCTGTGTATTTACTCGAAAATAAATCCATCTCATATCAACCTGCAAATGAACGTGATTTAAAAAAATAGAGGAAGATTCATAGTCGCATAGAATTAATGCTCGCGGAGTCAATGGGAGCTCACGACAGAGTGCAATAAATGTATAAAAACCGTTTGGTTTCGTCAATTTATTCATATTTTGATCCATTATGGCCATCATCGTATTTTTTTCTTGTCGTTCTCAGTGCTCACGCCCCCAAAATGATTTTGTACACCGATCGTACTGAAATAAATGAAAATCCACCACACAATATGGATGGCACCTATACGCGATTTGATAAAAAATTAATAAATTTTAAGGAATGAAACTGTCACGATAAACAACACATTTATTGATTTTTTTTAACTCTCTCATCTTTCTGTTACAGGTAATTAGGGTGATGACATTTTGTTGAATACTCTCGTATCCAGAACAGTACGAAGTACCTGTGTACGATTAAAAATACCTGCACTCAATTGAATTGCATTGCAATTCATTTTAACAATTATCAAGAATATTGTATAGCGTATTCATCGCACAAGTATGTATTCAATCGTCATATTTTCCTTTTTGTCTATTTGGCGCCATTTTCAAGAATCGACAACCGAAGTGGTCAATTCTAGACCAATATATGTAAGTTGTGGATGCATGGGAAGGTGATGAAGTGCGTGTTGCATGTCCAAAACTGGTGTATGGGTACGCGGCACGAATGTATGAATATGATTTCGCCGATAGGAGAACTATAGTTGCCGTCGATGTGTATGTTTTTGTGTATGCTGCACGCGTGCAGTATTTCTACGCGCACGTTGTAGAATCGATGTTCGACCTAATACACACGGCGTGTATATGTGCATGTACTATTGTACATGTACAATAGTATACATATTGTATATTTGCTATGAGTTTTGCATGGTTCGACATCGACAACAGACACTTTTTCACTCATAGTATACAGATGCTTTCCGCAAATCTGTAGCTCGAAACAGCGGCAGCAACATACACGTAAACCGCTGTTGGAAGCCGCGAAACGCTTGCGACAAACGGCGACTGTTTTTGAACAACTCGGCACATCATAAGTTTTCTAATTTAATTTAATAAATCCGCAAACCGCCAATATATTACACAAATATTAATATGTACCCTATCGCTAGTTGTAGATTTGTTGAGTCGTGTGTAGTATTCAGCATTGTATACAACGACGTAATATAGACACGAACAGAGAACAAGCATCGCAGTAGTGCCGTGCTATTATTCAAACGCAGAAGCGCGCGCGCGCGCGCTCGCGACATTCGCTGTCAGCGGATTCATAGCGTTAGCGCGCAAATAAACAATTGAATGGATTGCCGAAAAAGACGTCATTAAGCGGTTCAAAACATATTCAACTATTCAAAGTGGTTCGCTGGTTGGTGTTGTTCGCCGCAATATTTGCGGCATCAACTACCGTCGTCGTCGCGGCCGTCGTCATCAGCATCAGCTCGACTATTTCCATTTCTTTCAATTATTTCGTTGAAGCGTCTTTACTCTTTTTCTTTTCGTTTTTCATGTAGCCCGGCTTTCATTCCGCGCTCATTTTGCTGGGTGCATCTGTGTATTTTGCATAAAGGAATAAATTATCGTTTTTTGGTCAATACACGATATGCAGAATATATACTTAGTATATATGCTTGTGGGCACAGAGCACAGTGTGTACATGTAAACACGAGACACAGATTTGTACGGCACGACACAAATTCAAATCGCGACAAATACTGAAATACTGAATGCTCATGCAAACTTGCACACTTGCACACCGCAGACCCTCACACGCTCGCACACACTGATGTTTTACATATAACGCATTAATATGTTGTACTCGATTTCATTCATTATTTTGAGCCTCGTCGCATAATGATAACCGTTGGCTGCCGTCGAGCTAGTATGTATTTTGGTTTTTCCTTGAAAGAATTTGTACGGCATGTACGGGAACATAGTCATCATTGCTGTCGCAGCCATCGCTGTTGCTGGTGTTGTTGCCGTCGGTGGCGGTGAACGCGACCGATACATGAACATAACACCATTGTCGTCGCCGTTAGACTGATAAATAAAATGAGTAGTTAATTGTCACGCATAGATTTTGTTCTATTTTCTATTATTTCCTCCCCGAGCACACCACTCCATTTGTTCAACTGTACTATATCTATATGTCTGTACGTACAGTACATAGTGTATTTAACAATATAGCATATACAATTATACATTCTTCCTTGCGGTATTGAATTTCCATGTTGATTTTCTTAATAATAAATTCGTATATTCTAGTTTTGTCTATGGATTGCAGATTGCAGACACGCTCACGCATATGTGATAGTATTTTGGCCATCGCAGTCATTATATTTATGTTAATTGCATTGTGTCTGGCATTTGGCTGGATGTGTTTTGCGTTAATGCGACTTTCAGTTTGTCGTCCTGGATAGGAAGACTTAAACTGACGGTGTCACCATGTGCGTTCTGTATTTTATACTCCACATGAAGCAATAAGTTAGCACGATCGCGCCGACTTAATTGTGTCTATGATATTCTCAAAATTTCGCAACCATCTTTTGTTCAATTTCTCTTTCGTCACCACACTTCCTATATATGGAGTGTTAATAAAATGGATTAAAAAAGGGCACATGAGAACGCGTCGGCAGAGGTTTCGTGTCGAAATGGAAGCGCGCAATTTGAAAAATGCGAAGTTGCGCTGCTCCGGCAGAGCATCGCATACCATAGCACAATAAATCAACGCAAGCATTATACACAATTGAAATTGATTTTTCGTTTATATTTTTTCCTCGGTCATTTTGATTTGTTCATTCTTTATTGTCTCCAATCGCATTCGATTTCCGGCCAGTCGACAATTCACTATATGCTCCGAAAGTGATATCAACTTTTCCCATATTTCAGTTTTTATTATTATCATTTCTGTCATGTACGGCTCTCTAATTGAATGAGTTCTTTTGTCAGTGCTCTCGACTGGCATTTCGGTGCTAGACCGGATGTGATTATATACAGAATGAGAGAAATAAAAGCTCATGGATCGTACGACCTCAATTTCGTTCAACTCTAAATCAATTTTTGTGTAATAGACGCTGATGAAATTTGGTAAATTTTAATTTAAACAGCAAGAATGTTCCTTTCATCCAATTCATAAAGAAATGGAAAGAAAATAAGATTCATCGGACTAAGTCCAGCGGCGTAGTGAGGAAAAAGAAGAGCGTACAAGAATGAAACGTTTATTGACCCAGCGATATTCGTTCGCACGAAATGATCAATAGATGGCGTGCGCATGTTGAAAACTTCCGAAGCAAAAGCATATAAAAGCTGGAGTCTCCGAAATTCTGAACGGTATGCACAGAAACATTCACAATATCTTCACATACTCGTTCTGTTTGTGTCCATATGCGTTCGTCTGAGCAAGAGAGGGGCGGAGGGGGGGCACATAAATTTCCATATTCAGAACTTTAGACCTATTTCGGCATTCAGTTCTCAATCATGCCGTTACCATCTATAAATGTGTAATAATATGCGTACGCTGCAAAAAGAAGGAAGGAAATAGTCTCAGATGATGTTATCAATCGAAATATTGCGTGTTAAGCGAACAATCGGGTGTTATTAAAACGCACGCTGAACATTTCATATTTTGCATTCACATCGAGAAAAAAACAATTGCGATTTTACTGTAGGAGTGGGCGTACGTTCTTAATACGTGAATAGTGCGACGATGGGGATATCCAGTCAAATCAATGCAGTTGTGGTGCTGTGGAGTATTCAACACAAATCACGAAACGAAAATTGATGGACACTCGCCATGCTTTCTTATCGATCGAGTGTATGCTTCAACGACAACAAATTAAATTGCTGCGTAAAACGAAGACTGGGAACACTTTATTTACGAGCAATACGTGGTAACGCATGCTGCATGCGAGATGCATGCAAGTATTGGCACACCCACAGCATAATCAAAATCCACGCTTTTGTCATTGTTTCCCTACACTTCACGGGATCGTTTTATGCCGATGTTATTTTTTTTAAATTCTGACATAATTTTTCCCAGTTCATTCATAAAATTTGATCACCACGAAAATGTGAGAAACAAAATTATGCAACGATCTGCACATACCCAAACTGACACGCTATCTGAAGCAGCGTAGGACTTATTGTTTGTTTCCTCTCGATTATCCATTCCCATTTTACTTTTGCAGCATATCTGTATGTAATATAGAGGCTACATGCTGTGATTTATCGGCCCATTTTTTTAGTACATGCCAAAAATGCTAATGAACTCGATATTATAATAAGAAAAAGATGAATATGTTTTTCGGTTCTGCTGGCAACTTGCTCGGACGAATAAATTGTAATTTCTTGAAAAAAATGAGATAATTCGCATTTTCATTCAAATCGATGCGACGAAGGGTATTGCAAGCAATCGAATAATCGAATGCAAGTACGTGCCGATAATGAACCATACGGGTGATGGTGCAGTCATATGAGGAATACGAAATCGTTACAAAGAATTAATATAACGGTGCTTAGGCGCGGCACCAGACACTGTTGACACTGCTGGCCCATTCATCAAAATACTCGATGAATAAATATTCCTCACGCGTCTTAACACGCGGTTGTGTGTGTGTGAACGCTCGAAGCGGCAAGACGAAAAAAGAACTGATTCATACTAACGAACGAATCGGCAAATAATATTTTTATTTTTCCTGTTGATTACCGAATGGCACGGTGCAGAGGCGACGACGTTATAAATCCAGACGATATTATCATTATTGCGTTATGGTCCGATATACTTGGATTTGTGGAAGGCAAAGCTAAGCTGGTCACCCGGAATCGTAGAATTGGTCATTATAATCCATCATGCTTAAATGAAAATTGATTAAAAAACGAGCGCGT
>JANTFB010104202.1:0-19729 GCA_026546635.1 Porricondyla nigripennis | reverse complement strand
GGAGCGTTTCAACATAGTATTCAGCCGCGTGACGTTATGCCTGAATAATGGGAGAATGTCAACCTAGTATTCAGCCGTCTGACGTCATGCCTGAATAATGGGAGAATGTCAACCTAGTATTCAGCCGTCTGACGTCATGCCTGAATAATGGTTGAATAGACAGTTATTCAGCTGCCTGAATATCGCCGGCCTATCGGACCATTATTCAGGCAAATCGCCAATATCTAGCCAAGTATGAATGCTGTTCAGCCAAAAACCTGGAGAAGAGTGTTTACTGGGTAGCGATGCTTTCCAATATTCGTCAGTATTTATTGTCCATCAGTGTTTGATGGGCAAAAAGCAATCCATACAAAAATTGAGACTGTGAATTTAGCGGAAGTGACTTCCGTTCGAAAAAATATGTACATAATAGCAACGATCTTCATATCGAGGGAAGTGTTGATGTACATGTACACTAGGGTGGACTTTTTTGGCAACCCCCCCCAAACTCCAGTAACGATCATTCAATTTGGCTGAAAATTCGTGTAGATTGTTTTTTCGGGCGGCGAATATTTTTTTTTAGGACGAGGAAAGCTGAGAATGATACCGGCACCGCGGATACTGTCGAACTGAAAAATATTATCGTAGAGTCGTTCTTCACTTCTTTGCACCATTCACTTGGCACACTATTTTTTCCAATTTCGACCGCAAAATGATCGCAGACAACATCTTGCTCTTCGGGGCTTCGGGCGAGAAAAAGCTCAATAAAGCCACAGCCAACGGTCATACTGGAAAGAAACAAAATCTGCCTAGAATTTATTTTCGTAGACATAATAAGAAATACGTAGATATACATATACAGGAAAGAGCGACGCGTCAACATGGTCATTCGCGAAACGAACAAATCGAATATGTACATTGATTGAGTATGAAGTTGAGTTTGTTATAGTATGCGATTCTCAAAAATGCACTCATTTTTTGTTTTATTCAATTATATTGTATACGCTATTAAAAATTCCATGTCTCTACGTTGCAGAAATTCCACGTCGACGTTTCGTAGTGACGGCACACTCACGAAAACCGATCCAAAGTTAAACAGCGTGATTTGGCAGCTATGGAAAATAATTCGAACTCTGTAACGGCCATTTGAATATGCGAAAAACATTTGGGCCCAACAACGGCGATATATTATTACGTAATGAAAATGTATCGGGGGATTATGAAAATGACTGAAAATCAAATTTCGACGATTGCCTTGTGGCCCCGCTTCCGGCGAAGTACATTAAGCCCCGCAACATAGGGTGGCCGCAATTTTTGTTAATCATTCGATCTCCGAATGAGCCGGAATGTGCCATTTAACGAGTTAAAATCTCTGTGAGAGTTTGAGCTCGATCGGATAACGCTCGTTAGCCATTGCGCTTAGCAGCAAAAGCGAATGTCGAAAACGACGACCAAAATTATTTCTCATGCCAGTGAAAAATTGAATCGCTTCAATTTAGCATTCTCCGATCGGATTGAAACGTTCACTCGTCGAGTGGCAGCTTTTGGCATAGGGATTTCGAGTTAAATTGAAGATTTTCGAAGCTTGCGGCCACCTCATCGCACAATGTTGCCGATGTAGTCGCGCGCATCAGAAACTGACAATTATTACGTAAGCCATGGAATGAGGTACTCCGTTGCTGTTGTGCAGTTGTGCACTGAACATGAGCAGCAAACGAAGAAAACGAAATGTGTTGAAAGGGCAAAACAAATGCCATCGTTCCGAAATGCTGAAAGTTAAAAACCATCGGAGCTGTTGATTGCTTTTATTGCCAATAATCGAAGCGAAAACGTACAAATCAATATTCGTTTTTTTTGCCCATTTACCGTTTGACTTTTCCACAATCTCGCTGCTGCAATATCATTTGACGCTAACTTGGCGTGCACATCAGCCGAACATTGCATCGATTTACACGGTGCAGTGAATTGAGTGAATTGATGCAGTCAAATCAAATCGGATTGCTATATGTTGACACAATTCGGTCATTTTATTTTTTATTGTCTCCTTCACCGTGCCGGCTCCATTCATCCGATGCTGTCCATTGAATACGTGGATGACACGAACGACAAGTGACAACACCAACAAAAAGTGACATAAAATCTGCGATTCTGCCGCCATAAAAATGAGCGGGCGCTCGTCGCATAGTGCCAAGTAAAATTGCATGGAATAATAAAACCAATTACAATATTGACTTACTTTGGATTTTATATTGACGCGCTGGCGCTGCGCACTTGTAAAGTGTATCACGTTGAACACCGCAAACGCGCAATTGGTACGGTAACTATATATGCAGCCACTACCATCGTGGGCGTCGTCAGTCGTCGGTCGTTATCGACAGCTCGTTCGTATTCGATACAAGTTTCTCCGAATCGCAATCAAATAAATGCTTTTCTTCTGGCTTCTGCCTGCCGACGATTGCACCGTTTCGAATACACCAAACACTGAATACCGCTGTGCACGTATTGCGTTGGGGCAGGTCACATTTCACGATGGATAAAATTTCAAGGAAACCCCGATGTTCATCGACAATTTCCGAGCCTCGATCCACATTATATCAACGGTCGATTAAAATTCTCGGGAAATGAAATTTTTTGAAGTCTAATACAGAAATTCGGCGAAATGATCGTCATTGGGAAATCAACATTTCTACGGAGACATGCCCTGAACCCTATATTTCTCGACCCGGTGTAGTTGGTGTATGTGTTTGGCTATGATATGAATGGCATGGGGACGACTGCTCTTCTCCTTGGATCGTACATTTGTTCACTGCTTGGGAATTGACTTCGCGTGCATTGAAATGTATCGCGCTCTCTCAACCGAAAAATAATTCAAAATTTTCAAATACAAGCACTACGTTTTGCAGAAAGTGAATGTCTCATATTTACAAGGCAGCATTCCACCAGGAACGCAGCATTTGAAATAAGCTCTGATTGAGCATGAAATTGAATTGAATAAGATTGTGCAGTCTCACACTCAACACACTTTCGCTCCTGCGGATCGGACGACTGCAAAGGAGCTAAGACTTCGCGACCCAGAACGCAAGACATTGGAGCAACGAGACCGCTTCAAACCGATGAAAAAAATTCATCTTGAGATTTGGTCATTTTTGATCTCATCCCTGATTTCTAGGAGAATATGAAAGATGAAACGAAGCAATATTTAGGAATTTAAATATTGAACGCTGTAATGCTTTCAGTAGTATTGCGCCGTCTGCATTACGAAGCGGGGAATAGTGCGGAAAAATACGTAATGGGGTTATGGTTGGATGTCATTTCAGGGAAATTTTCAATTTTGTAAGGCTAAAAATCTACGTGACAGATGGGGGCGGGTTTCCTTTTGGGGAATTCGTATAATAGGGTGGATCCACCCTATTATACGAATTCCAAGAAATTTGTCACATTGATGCGAGCTTTCGCTGCAAACCATATATACAGAAACTGGCAGTATTGCAGTGGCACTCATTATATGTGTCCGCCGCTCACCACATCAGGTTCTAGTCAACGAACAATTCGTCTTGAAAATATGCACATTCATTTTTGAATGCAATTTTAAAGGTTATTTTTCTCGCTCTCTACCCTACTTATGAGATTTCGTTGAAATAACATTTGTCGTAACGTGCCTTTGAGCAATTCGTCGGTGTCCGTGATTGGCTGATGCGAATAGAATTTAAAAGATAAAAACGGGACGCAAGCCAGCACTCACACGCACATCGCAGACTCACGAGTGCACAGAAAACAAAAAACAAAAACAAAAAAATCAACGGAAGAAGCGGTAAGGCAGTAAGAATGAAATGAAATGCGAAGAAAACAATGATCGTCATCCGAAACATATCATCTGGCATGAGACTGCGAATATATCAAGAAACATTTCGGTTGACGCTGTTACCGACGTGAATAAACGGCGCGGCACAGATAGAAGGCATGTAAGAGCCTTGCCGCACAATCAAAGCAACGAAACAAAACTATTTTTCATCGCCCGACTGCATTCCGGCGTTGCATTTGGTAGGTGAATGCAACGAGAACGAACGAATACGCCATCATTATTCGTGGCGGTGACAACGACACGGTAACAGCCAGCGACTGCGGCGCTGGCGACCCCGTTCACGATGCCAGAGCGAATGCAATATATATGAATACATCCATATTCCGTAGTACATATCATGCTGAACGACACTGATTTTATTTGCACCATTCAGTTTGATAGTGATGACAATGCAATAATTTTCCAGCGGATTCTTCTGCAGAACGCGCTGCACACACATACTCATGCATGCATTCACATTGTAGAACCGTACATAAGCGACGAGATGCGTCCACGCTATTCTGCTCTGCATAAAATATGCGTGCTAGCTCGTGCCACTTTCCAATTTATTAGAAGAAACAAGAATGCGGAGAGAGAGGCGACGGGGAGGACGGCGGCACGGAAGAAGAAAAAAAGAAGTTCGTTTCGCATGCTTCCAGCAGATATGCCAGTTGTTTGTGTCGATTCGAGATGTTGATTAAATTGAGTAACGGAATTCCAGTTTAGCGAAATGAAATTCCCTCTGCAACATCTTCCTTCGTCATTTGGCTCGGACACGTAGTTTCCATCATTGCATCGCGCAGCGTCGGAGACTGCTGTCAACGGCACACGTCTCCACCTACCATCGGAACCGATACATCCGACCCATTGGCTCTGGTATATGTTCCATCTTCTATGTGCGCGGCTGTTGAGCTGTTCGAATAACGAACAATCGGGACGAAATGAAACCGTATCGAAACGGTTGCCGCATACCATTCTGTGATGCGTATCATATCTGTGCAGCAGTGCACTGGCAGAGCACCCAGTGCACGTCGAACATGTATGACGACTGACGATTCAACAAATTTTGACAGAGCTGGCAATGCGAAATCGACAACGGAAAAGCACCTATTTAACACGCGAGCGCACGCTCCGCGAGTGTGTACACCAGACAGAGACCCATATCGAACGCAATGGCGTTGTTCGCACCGGACGTAGAGTGCAAGCGGATGCGTATTCATCGCAGTGAAAAGAAAGCGTATGCATACAACGTCGCCCATAAAAGAATGAAACTGAACGAAATGTAAGACTCAAGCGGAATTTCTTTCATGCCATTTCCATTTGCGGGAATCATTCTCACTCGTTGACGTTTCCCATCCCACAACGTCGTTGCATCCACGATGTGCCAGTCCGTATTATGCGTTTCGTTCCAGTCCGCTGTGAGTGAAAACGGCTTCCACTAGAAAGAGGAACGAAGAAAAAATGCTATTTCCATTCGCATCGAATGGTTTTAATGAATCAGATGTCGGAAAGATATTGCACCGATGCGTCCGAGCTGCAACATCAACATTGTAAAATGGGCATGTCCGACAGACGCTTCAGCTTCGAATCTATTTTTTGTGTGTGTTTGCTCTCGTTATGATTTGCTCTGAGCGAGTAATTTGCTGCTGAAATATTGAAAATACTAAAAATTAATGTGGAATGTGGTGGTGGTCGGCTAGTCCATATTGGATTTGGCCCACATTTACTAAGTATATAATAGGTATGAGCATTTTGACGTCGTCATCGCCAGTTCGCGAGATGGCGCTTGGTTCCGTTCTTCGTTTTTTCTCAGTTTACGCTCGCCCAAATTGACGATACACTATGAAAAAGTCTGTGCTCGTGATGTGTTTCGCGTGCGACGTTGAATGAATGCCCCGGAAAAAAGTACGAGGAAGGAGCAAACAATGTATGCCAACCTGTTCATGCGTCCCAGTCTCCACATCAATTTAACATTTCCACTTGACATGCCTTCGTGCGTTCGCAGCGATGAATACACTATGTGTCACGCAAAACAGCGTACGGAATATAGGTGATAGGTGAGTTGCCGTAGGTGTGGAGGCCTCGGCATGCACTTGGTATTGATTGCATCAGATCCTGTGCACAACCTCCACCGTACGGGGTACGAAATGCTATAGGATACACGAAGGTAACCGCATCTTCTGGAAGTGGAGGAAAATTCTTCGGAGAAAGGTGCTTATGGTCCTATTTTTGTGTTTGAGCCTGTCCTCTGTGCGCGTCTCATTGTTTTGTTGTTTGTTGTTTGTTGTTTATGTTCCAAACGGAACAGACTTTGCCATTTGGCAGGTCTTGTGGGAAATGAACCCACTTTGACCAGTCTTTTTATTCTTTCACATCAATCAACCAGTATAGATACATTACATTATATTTTGATCAATAAACGATCGTATTACTTCCAATATCATGCGATGATTATTCTTTTTAGCTCAACTATCCCTTGTGCATTCATTTGTCATAAGTTGCCAGCTAAATTAACCCATGCGTTGTTAATGTGACTATCGTATCCTTATTGTTGGTGAATTAGATTTTGCCATCCCCGAAAGAAGTAGATCCCAATCATTTGTCTGAAGTTATTATTAAGTCCGTGAATGATTTGGCCACGATCGCGAAACTGGTGCAGCAACAGGTAAATAAATCCGCCTTGGGTCGTCATCTCACTAATAATGTTGTCGTGGTAAATGTGCAGATATGCAGCGATGCCATCCAGATCGAAAGCCCTTGGGATAAATACATCCGTCGCCAAGCAAATTTTCAGATGATAGTCCATTTCTTCTTATTTAGTTTGAATTGTTCCGGAAAAAAATAAAAATATAGTCGATTTATCGAGAACTCGATAATGAGTAAGTGAAAGAGAACGTGTTCCAGAAAATGCCAGACAGGTCCGATTCGAAAATGTGAATTCAGTTATAGTGGGTTTTCATTTCTCCATTTTGCCAACGAAAGGCAAAGCTCACTAGTCGGTTTATGCCGACACCTTGACAACGAAAATCCATTTACAATGCAATTGAAGCATGTGGGTAGTTCATCCAGCTGATTTGCAATCTCTTACACTGTGTGAGCCCGATCAATGGCGGCATCTTAGACAATTTGTACACTCACTCTGTTGATGGTTATATTCCAAACACTTCATGCATCGTGCTGGTTTGTTATACCGGTAATAGGCAACACCAAATTGTGCACAAACTTCATTCTCTGTAGCAAAGATCTTCTCTACGTATTCGTTGGGAACACGCAGTATTGCCGATCGGTATTGTATTTGTCCTCTAGTATGGCAAGTGTAAAAATCCTCGATATATCGTAAGCCCACAAGAAGTCCTGCCGGAGCTAAGATATTAGTTTCCAGAATATCCGTCGCCGCTTTTTTATCAAATGGTAAATAAACTATCTTGATTCGTTCGTATGATCCACTGCGCCTCTTCGTAATCCTTGCACTTTTGTTATCGCCCCCTCCCAGGTAATCTCCGTTACAACCAACCGGATTTTTCGGACGGCGTAGGCTATCTCCTTTGAAGAAAGTCGATTGTGATGTATATTCTTTTGCGTTTATCCCAGCTGGATCATTATTTATTGAAGATCCCCTTTCCTTCAAACGTGATGAGGCTTGCAATGCATAGGAAATACACCCCGGTGATGAAACAGTTTCAGGTCCAGTAGGAATTTTTGCGTTAGACTGCACTGAATTATCGTTTAAGGGTGACTTTAATGTCTTTACTTCTCGCTGCAAATTCTTTAGGGCGTTAATTATTTCGCCGTATGTAGCCGCATACGAATCCATTTTTAATAAAAGTTCTGTGCAGTTATGGCACTTATTGCTTTCGATCTGTGTTACTTTGTTTGATTCAATTTCCTTTCGAACAGAACATGAATCGTTTTCAAGTAGCCTAATTGATTTGATTAATAATGCTAGGGGTAGTCGACCCCCCAATTTTGATTTGAAAATTACTTCGCTATTTGATGGGAGAATGGAATGTAAATCATCAGGAATGGAGATGGATTCTTGCCGTGTGGTTGTGCATAGCGATAATAATTGTTTGCCAGAGCCGACAACGCATCCATTAGTAGAAGTATCTTGGTATACTTTTGTTTCAATTTGTTCGATTCCAATTCTCTCATAATCGCCCAGAAGGCTATGTTGATGCTCTAATTGTGAAAATAATTTAGCAGAATGCGCCTTCCAATTTTGTACCTCCGCCACACTGTCATCTCTTTGTTTCTTTATAGCTGCTATGAGGGATTGCTGTGCAGCAATGCGTGATACTAGAGTCTGCACATCATCAATACGTAATGCTATAGTGTTCGCAGCAGATAGGTTGCTCTCTGCAATCTCCATGGTTAGACACCGTAAAACACTATGCTCGACATCATATCGTATAATGGATGTATAGCAATCCAAAGATATATCAATTTTATTGAAAATCCTTCGTTCAAAAATACAGATTTTCAGGAGCTTGATTCTTATACGTCTATTCACGACGGGAAACTAGACTAGACTGATTTTGAGAACTGTATTTGTCTTCGGCGCAAGGATTGGAAACAAACAAACCGAAAATAATCAGAAATATGCAATTCTGTCCTGGTCAACGCATGCGAGTGTAAGACATCTCTGTCTCCTTCATTTCTTGCAAGTATGAATGCCTGTGTGCGATTTCGGAGCAGTCAGAGAATGATTTTCGCGCTAAAACCATTCTGCATTTTCAGACAGGTCTCTTGCATGCCTTGACTGTTCTCCAAAAATGGACCACAGTGTAATAATAATGAATCTGTGCACGTGGTTGGGGTTTGGGCGGAAGAGATCGCAATGTCGTGTAAAAGAGAGCCTTTGCCTTGCTTTGTTCCCGATTGGAAATGGAATATGGTGCGGTGAATGCATGTGATGGAGCGCAGATGCGCCATGTCAAACGCAAACGACAACAAGCAGGAAACTTCGCGTGTGAGTGTGTTGCCCTGCCTCGATGAATATTCTGATCTTGTTACTTGTCGAATTTCAAGAAAGAGAAAAAAAATGTGCGGGAGCGCACATCGGCCCGCCAATTCTCTCGTCGAAAATTAATTAACTAAATTGCTATTTAATGCGAAATTAATATACCTCACATATTCTTGTCATATCATGTGTAAAAGCATCAATATTTTCCGCGAAGTCACACAGTGATGCAAATGGAATGGCTCGAAGATTTGAAATTCATGCTGAAGCATATGTATCGTCGTTCCCGGAAAATTCTTTCGTTTGCTGAGGAAAATCAATGAATTTCCCTTTTTGCGAACGCCGAAATATTTTTTCCTTTTTCTCGCAAAAACAACAGAAGCTGTCTTCATCGATAAAATCGTTCCCTCAGATACGGGGCCGATTTCAGTCTTGCCCGATCTTAGTTTCATGTGCGGATCAATTCTGCGACAGGCTCATTATCAACTTTTGTTTGTCGATCCGGCTTGACCACCTGCGGGCGCCTACATGGTGATTGAAAATTAGCAAAAATACACCTGACGACCTGACAAAATCTACGTCTCCCGAACTGTTTGTCAATACAGAGCTCGTCCACTGTGGTATTAATGAGTTTCTGGAGAAATTAATTCCCACATCGATTCTGAGAATCACTTTAACCGATGGTGCGACATTAGAATGGGTTGTTAGTTGATGAGAGATCTGAGATGTACGCACTGCGCCACCACAATCGATAAAGACGGAATTGCTAAGCTGGGACGATGGCGTGTGTTTTGTGTATTTTATTATTATTATTGTTATTATTCGCGGAACTCATTTATTCGATTCGAAAGCTGGAAACGATGATATGCAGCGAGGCACTCAATCAATTCGCACTCGTGCACTCACGCCCATTCGCATTAATTTCTCAGCTCACATTCATCATACATATCTCGAGACTCGAGCAGTGTAATACGCATAGGGCACTGTTGCCGACGCCATCGTCGTCGCTGCTGTCTCTTGTTTCTAATTGAATTGACTGATGAGCCGTCGGCAATCAATAGGAGAACGCCGAAAAGACTTCGCATCGCTCCGTGAACGTTCCGACGGCAAGCGGCTTTGCCATCCGACGAAGCATACAGCTGTACTATCAATACGGCGGAACTCTGCTCGCATCCAGTTGTTCGTGTATATCATCGCATTATTCCACCACCGTCGGAGCGACCAAAATATTTTTTTTGTTGTAAATTTCATTGTTTGAAAAATCAAATAAATCAGCTGAAAATGTCGCATAGACTGGAGTGCCGATGACAATGATTTTCGCATACTTATTTCCAGTCGTTCGAACCGACAAGATGACACGAGAAATTGTGTCAGTCGTAGTCGCATCCACGTCAAACACATACCGGAATGGACCGAACGCAAAAAAAAACGTTTCTTTTTTCGCTTGGGTTGCCATTTTCGTCGACGGTCGGGAGCATTTTTTCGGTGTGCAGGAGTAGGTTACTGTTGCTTGCGATTTGTTCACACAGTTTTTTTTTTGCTCACTCTTTGTCGATACTTGCGTGCGCGCGTGTGGTGTAGATGGAAGATAATCCGGTGCTAAGACTTGCCAAACAAATCACTAGTGGGCGACGAAAGCAACATTGTGCACGACAGGAGAAAAAAAGCGCCAACCGGTTCCGTAGCAAACACACACTAGCCCGCTAGAGAGAGAATCGGTGGCACCAGCAATATAAAAGAGGGTAGGACCGAAAAAAGAGAAGAGACAAAAACGTGGACAACTGTGGATAGAGAATAAAAAACTGTGCGAAACACGTTCGGGGCTCGGCACAGCGCAGAGGGAACGAAAATCGACGAGTGTGTGTGTGTGTGTGTGTGTGCCAAAGGCACTTTTTCGTGTGCAAATGAGACGCCTGTCAACTGTTCATATGTTCGATATATGTGTGGTGTTCGCGTCCGCACATCAATTTATAAATGATATCGCATTCGTTCGTAGGTACACTACAGTGGTGGCAATGGCACGATATCTATTAGTTTGGAGTACTTCAATTTGGATTCACGCGGAGCGAAGAACGTGACGAAGAGTTGATCAAACCAGTCAGGTCGTGTGCGTTCGCATATTGCGAGCATCAGTGAAACGAAACGCGAAAACTTCTCAAATGGAAGCCAATATTTACCTTGATGCGTATGCAGCAATATCTTGCGCAAATATACATGCCGAATATTGCGTGAGCAAACACCGGCGACGAAGAAGCTCACAAGCTATAGGGTGTGCGATTGTGTCGAACGCACGACGCCACACCAGAAGATGGCAAACAAATGCTTTTGAACGGATGCAAAATTGCAAACGAATCGAAGAGAAAGAGAGTGAGAGAGAACGGTGTGCGTGCAGCAGCTACAAGCAGCAACGATGGCATGCACGGCGAACCAGATAAGGTGGTTTGAATAATAAGGAAGCAGCAAAGAAAACAATTGCCTCGGTGTGCCCACACATTCATTCCATATAAAGGATGGATGGTGTGACGCCATCACGACATAATCGGCTCCATAAAAATAAATAATGAAATGCGCACACATACGCGGCCACGCTCCCGTACACATGTCATGCATTGTGAAATCATATAGTAATATCGCATATCATGGGAGATTGTATTTGTGGCGGCGATGCTGCCACAATCGATATCAATCTCGCCGACGGCGATTGCCATTTTTCGTGTTATTTATTCAAATTCGGTCCATTGTGGCCGGTCCCAGTTGCCAGATACGCGACGCCGATATGGAACGCCGGGATTTGGATGATTTAATCACCACTCAGACATGTATTCATATGTGGAGTCTGAGTCGGCTGCCCCGCATTGCCTCACCAAAAAAATTAAATACAAAAATCGAGAGCTTTTATTTCATTGTCATTTGCGTGGGTCCGTTTAGTATGAGTGCGTCGGAAGGCATCGGCGCGCATCTATGCCGTGTCTTTAACCCGGGTCCACGTTGCCGCTGTGGTCGGTCGTTCCTTGTTGTTGTCGCCGCCATCGCCTATTGTCATCTTTTACTTTTATTACTGTTCCCTTTTGTGCCGACTCCGTATATTACTATCTCAATTTGATGGTCGTTTTGTGTTTGTGGGGCTCTTCAGTTCTGTCGAGCGTTCGCTCCGTGTGGCGACACTAAATTCGCAACAAAATAAATTATTATTATTTTTATTATCATAAATAGTCTCGCATGTATTCAGATTGTACATATAATATACGGACTACGGACACGGGACACCGATTCACGCACGCACATTCGACTTCTCGCATTCGGACGAAAGAGATAGAGAGAGAGAGAGAGAGAGAGAGAGAGACAGCATGCGTACGATGGACCACTACTCGAAGCCGTGACGGCCGCCATCGGCGACGGTGATATATTTTGTTCTGTCGACTTTCAACCACTGCGTACCGGAGAGATGGGCGAAATGCGTAGCCCGGTCTCGGTCTCATTCGCGCTGGCTGCATTTGGGACAGGAAACGCGTGCGATTATTTACTCTCGACTCAGACACGAACCACGATAATTTATGCGAAATGATAAAATGATAAGGAGCCGACGATGCATGGCCAGTCGCACCATAAAATAAGTGAGTCAAATGTCACAGCAATTACTCGGGCGTAGATGGAGTGGGAATGGGAACCGTTCAATGGATATTGATAATAATCCCACCTGCCACCTCTGATTTTCGTCATGGACACACATACGCACCGTCGCACACGCACAGAAAGAGAGTGGTAAGGGTAGGGTGGGGTATAGGCGGCAGGGTAGGGTAGGAGACTTGCGGTGTGAGTGTCCGTACGACATGTCGAGCTGCGCGAAATCAAATTATCTTCAATCCAAAGGTCAACGCATTCTGGCGCATTGCGTGCGCTGGACGACAACAAATGGATGGGACATTTTCGAAATTCACTCACTAATGCGTCCATAAATGACTCGAAGTTATCGGTTGCATGCAGTGGGAAACCGTTGCCCTGCTTCGGATCGGCAAAGCATCTCGCCTCGGTCCTCGGATCGATAAGTTTGATTGGATGAGCTAGCGAATTCCTTGCACACATCCACATTCCACACATTGCGCGCACATACACAATCACACCGAACTCGGGCGCAAAAGTTTCTGTTGCACGAAATGTGAAAACTTTCGGAAAATATACGTAATAATGCATTCAGAAATTGAGAAGTGCCACTGTTGGTGCTGGTGCTGGTGCTGGTGTGCCTTCTTTGTATCGTTAACAAACACATTCACATTGTGCACACACGAACAAGCTCGTTCGGGCGAGCGAGCGCGCGCGCGCGTCTGCCCCTCGCATCCTGCCAATGGGAGCATTTGTTAAGAGAAGTAGAAAAGAAACGTAAATTCATTCGAATCGGAAAAATATCAATTTTTTACTACACATTCGTCTGTGTGTTTTGTGTGTCTGCTCGACGCTCCTCGGCAACAACACCAAACGAAACGAAACGAAATGAACCATCGAAAGCGACGGAGAGACGGTGTGCGAAAAGGGGCCTCTAAGCTCCCATCGAATGGCTGGCATTCGTCTTCAAGATGTGCACGTCATTTTCCATTGTGTGCGTGCCCAAGCGTGCGCGCGTGTGTGTGTGTGGTGCCCGTGCATTTCTATTCGTCGATTCGTCGATTCGATTCAACATTTTGTGCCAAATCGGGTACGACGCAACAACGTATGGAAGACGCGGACGAACTTTTTGTTTCTGTTCGAACAAAAATCGAAAACTTTCGCTAACGAACCGATATATTTATTAATCTACTTCCGTCTCGTTCCGTCTTTTTTGCTTTCGTTGGTGCCATTTCTATTCTGATCGTTTCGTTTGATTTTGTTCATTCGATCGTTCGATGAGGGAGTAGAATGGGAATTTTTGCTTCACGTACGTTGCAACCCGTTCGATTCGTGCATGTATTCTCTCTCTCTCTCTCTCTCTCTCTCTCTCTCTTCTCTCTTCTCTCTTTTCTCTCATTTTCCGCCATCCGATGTGAATGCGAACACGTCGGCTGCGTGCGATGAAGGGGCGAAAAGGACGACGGAGGAGAGAATATTGCGGTGGAGAATGCGGAGGATACCAAGAATGTGGAAAGGCGTACCGAGTACAGCGCCGTGTGGCAGGCAGCGATTGAATCGCTCGAGAGAAAGCTGAAAGATACGCCACACTATATCATGAGTGTATATCGATGTGTATATGGTCCGTAAAAAATATTGTGCAGAAGAATGGAGTGAACGCGAACGAGAGGAAACGCATCGAAGCGGAAGAAATAGCAACAGCAACAGCAACGACAGCAACAGTGGGAGCGGCGAATGGCATAATTTATTCATGGATTTTCTAGTTTTGTCTGCGCGCTCGTCTTCATTCTTTTCCTTTTCCATTTGGAAATACAGTAAAATCTCAGAATAGTGAAGCACTGGAACAAAAGAAAGGCGAAGCAAAAAAGGCAAAACGAAAAAATAATTCGCCCGAGCCGAGTGCAGAAATTATTGATTTTCGATTTCGTTCGACTCAGATTGGCCCAAACATTCTACATCGACGGCACAGTGAATCGAGTTCCCACTGTGAACATTGGTATGGGATCCAGAGAATGTCACCAACAGCGACGATGCCAACGACGACGATGCCATTGGCATCAGTGTGCGACAGACAGTCGTTTCGTTCCGTTCATAGAAAATGGAGAAGAGAGAAAAGAAAATGCAAGGCGACAACGATGTAAGGCGCAGCAGCGCACAGGAGCACATCGCTCTTAGCAACCCAAGAAAACCAACAGTGAATTTTGGTGCAACGCGCGATGCAGAGGCTCTCCGATCTGCGATACTGAAAACATATCAGTCAGAGGTAATCGTCTATATGTTGAGAGTGGAACTGGCGCGAACGTCGGCCCGCTTGCATCATCACACCCATCGCAGTGTGAAACTGGAGTAAAATGGTTCGCGCGCAACGACGTTGGCGTAAATTGTGAACGTGATCATGCGACGACGGTGTCGTCGTTCGTCGTTCGTCGTTCGTCGTTCGTGTTTCGTCGGTCGGGCACATCGTCATCGGGCCATAAACGTATTCTTCGCCAAGCCGAACGCAACGTTTAAACGAACCAAACTAAACGAGATATAAATAAAAAATCAACAGTTTAATTTATTGATATTGAATGGAGAACAAATGGGAACCGCGACATTCGTTCCATTTCCGGACGCGCATGTAATTCCAATGTGTGTACAATGTACGTTGGGATAGGATCGCAACCTCCATGCCACGGCAACAGCCAGCTATCGCATCGACACTCATTTTTGGCGCACCATTCCTCAAGCATGCTTCGGAACTGCGATGATGCGAGTATATGCAAATGCATGATATTGGGGGGAGGCTCGGTTCCGGGGGTGGACTCTCGAGCATGCTTAGCATATATATGTGTGTGTGGATGTGGCACAATCGGTCCCGCTTTCAACAAAAACACAAAGTTCGGAAAGGAAAATATTCGATGGAAATTCGCTTCGCAGAAATATTGGAGTTGGAGCGCAAGCGAAACTTTTTTGTGGCATCAACGCAACGCATGATTCGTGGTGCGAGCGCGGGTGGTGCGTACTAGTGGCGGTGTTGAAGGGCACGATTTGATGAAAAGGCCCGCGATACGGCAATTATTGCTCCGCTGGAAACACCAACGGAGCGCAGGAAAAAGTGTATCACAAGTCAAGTTCGTCTCTCTCTTCGTTTTTTTTTGATCGTGCAGCATCGCATCGTTTCGGCGATGATGATATTGAATTAAAAGCAAATATTTACCAGCAACAGGATGGATGGAACGCTTGCAGGCGCAGCGCCAGAAATGCGAGAGCTGAGCACCAGAGACGAAGCAATTAATGCGGACACAGAAATGGGTGCGACGCAGCTCAATATCAAACACAGTCTCATGTGACTACACAACCGACACACAAACACACTAATTGAACGGGAATTTATTTCATTCGTGGGTTCATCCGCACGCGTCAATTCATTTTCGTTTAACGCTAGTTCTTTGTCGCAAATACATTGGATTCCATGAAGACATAATTGCTCGGGGCCGTCGTATTTTTCGACAAATCGCAACACGCAAAAGGGAAACCGTCATCTTCTCATCATTATCTAGCATTTTTTTTTCGCTCGAAATTTTCAATATGAGAGAGCCTTCTCTGGACGAGCTACTCTGTTATAATGTATGTGATGATTGCGTAATTATAAAATGGGCCTCGGTATTTATTAGCAATACAAAATGAACAAATTCAGGGAGACAATCTATTGGAAAATCAAAATCCGGACAAAAAACCTCATTCCGTTTCCGAGTTTCCCCGACCAGAAGTGAATGCTGGATTTTTTTTTGTCCGAGACAACTTTCCGACTGCGAAGTCATTTTCAGGCAGCTGTGTCTTTCTTGGAAACAATCAGATCGATCTGGTTCGCGCGGTTCTAGAACATTCTGAATCTCTTCAGCTTTCATTCTGTCGATCGGATGCCCCATCTTAGAGATAAATTCTCCAGCATTTTCTTCCGACCGGAAAACTCGATAACGGAAAGAGATTCTTTGTCCGGATTTCGATTAACCGATAGATCTTTGCGTTCTAGAGAACATAGAGTCATAGAGAACACTTCTAATGATTTTTTTCATTTTAAAACGCTAATAGATACCGGAGCTCTCTATATTTCAGGGAGTAGTAGTAGTAGCCCGCCGGGAGCATGGTTGTGAAACCAGTTATTGC
This sequence comes from Porricondyla nigripennis, assembly GCA_026546635.1. Taxonomy (NCBI): domain Eukaryota; kingdom Metazoa; phylum Arthropoda; class Insecta; order Diptera; family Cecidomyiidae; genus Porricondyla; species Porricondyla nigripennis. The sequence continues at coordinate 3,200 of JANTFB010104202.1, read as the reverse complement.
GCTTGCGATCTCTATCACATCGTTCCTTTATCGCAAAATCAAACTAAAATCGCGAGAAAACTTATTGACCTACCTCGACGTACCTTCGGTATCCCACTGGCACAGCGAACGCTAACAGCGTGTCTTCTCGCTTCCGATGCTTGGCACATTGCCTCTGGTAGTGCGAGCATTCGAAACAAGCTCGATGTAGATAAATCGCAATTCAATATTGCGTGAGCATTCCGCTTTATCATAGAAACGAACGAAATTACATTTTCCAGAAGACTATTCTGGATTTCAGCACCACCGAACCGAACGCACACGCGCCATACACATCGAATGAAACGAAGACGACGTAATTCGCGCATTCAATGAGATGGCGACAAGAGAGACATACTAGGGTGTCCCATGCCCGCCACCCGTCGTCACCTTCCGCAACCGTCAAATTTGAAGCCCATTCGTGACAAGTTTAATGTGTTCATGCGTTCACCGTTCACGTGTCGCACACATGCGAAAGCGTGTAGGCTCGTTCCTTCATACAACATACATGCATACATTCACCATTCATTTCGCTGGAGTTGCGGAATTTCATTTTGGGGCGAAGAGAGTAAATCACCGACACCACGAAGCAACCGCGTGCGAAACCTCTCCTGTCAGATGTGCTCGACACAAAATTTCGGAACGCAATTTATTTGACAACGTTGGGTGCTTTCACGTCGATTTCGAAGCTTAATGCTCCGTGCTCAATGCTCAGTGCTCACGTTTGGCATTTGTCACTCTCTCAGCCATATCTATTTGTATTTGTTCGACGATGCTTCAATCACTCCAGATCGATGGCTCTACTCTAATATAGTAAACACTACAAACTACTGTGTTGATGAATACCGCGGAAAACTCGTCGGTGACGCGACTGAACGCAACAGAGTCAGCTGCCAGAATATTGTAGAAAATCCGCCTTTGACGGCATGAGCTTTATGATTAACCTGAAACACAGCGATGTGATGAATGGGCCCGCTTCATGCTCACAGTTTAATTCATTCGTTCTTCGGCGTATGCACGACACCACCACGCCTCTCACACCTCAGGTGCGGAATGGGCGGGTTGAGAAAGTGAATAAACAAAACCGACGATAACCATGACAACGTTGACAAGCATCAGCGGGAACAAATGTGAAAGAAGTTGTAAAAAGAAAAATTAAAAGAGAATTCACGTTCGAAAGGAATGGCACACACGTACGTCGTGCACTTCACATGTGGCGTGCACAGCATCAGCAAAATCGTTGCAGTTAATGAGTGAATAGTCGTTGCTTTCGGAGGCGACAAATGGCTGTGGTGCTGTATGTACGTACGTGTGTGATGAATGGCGAACGCGTGAACGCCAAAGCTTCAACAAAAAATCGAACTATTTTCGATGATGATTCCAATGCTAATCCGATCTCGTGATTTCTTCTCACTGCTTCCGAACGCCCATGACTATTGTAGAATTGATATCGATTGTATGGGATATACCTTTGGTATCTACCTATATTGACGCGCACATAAAACCGTACCCGGTGTTGTCGAAGGAGTTCCACACAACGTGTCGTCATAAAAGTATTGTCACGAAACCTGACAGTTGCCAACTGCCATCAATATCGCAACGAAAATACCATTTCCGTTTCATTTTTTTTCTCTCTCTCTCTCTTCTCTCTCTCTCTCTCTCCTCTTTTTGTCGATTTGTGTACGTGTGCATTTGCCTTCTATCACATTTTCCGTGCTTCGTTTTTTGTTTTTTGTTTTCTGCTTCGCATCAGAACGGGTCTCTTTGATACACAAGTACACGAGTACAGATCCACACAACCCAACCGAACACAATAAAACGAAAACACATGCACTTGTATTCGAATATGGATATGAAAAGTTGTATGCAGTGTAACGGAAGGCGAGGCGAAAAAAAGGAGCACGTATGTCAGGTGCGAGGCCATATGTCGGTGTGTGTCGTGTATGTGTACATTTGAATCAGAACGCAGAGTGGGCAAAAAGCCCAAGCACACGGATGCCACTCTATCTAGTGCCCATACATCTGCAGGTGTATTCCGGTATAATATAAAAATGAGCGCACGAGACACATACTCAATGTCAATATATTATATTTATTATTATGCATCTGATAAAAAAAAATAAAAATGGAAATAGTATGCGGAATGTATGAGCTTCGGTGTACATCAGCATCAGCATCAGCATCAGCACACACATGTCTTTGCATCCGACATCGGACTGATGCCACACCTTGGCGCTTGGCTTGCCCATCGCACAACAACATCTGTTCCGGAGCGTCAGAAATGGATATGGAAATGAAATATGCTTAGATTTGTGGAATGGAATGGAGGTGTGTTCGTGTGGGTGTGTTGGTGGATGGGTCTGTCTCGACCGATGAACAGCGGATTGAAACTGCTATGTTGCTGTTTGGTACGATGTACGAATAGCGGCTTCCGAGCACCCACATCGCTATAATTATGCAAACAGATGTATCCAACAACTGCAGCATCCAACAAAGCTCACTTCACGAGCCACTTAAAAATGCAAACATTTTCCGCGAAATCCTACACTCTCACAAAAATGCATCCAAGAATGTTCCAAAATTACTCAACTATGTGTACAGCGGATCGACCTCCATACAGGATGAAAACGTGAAAAAGATATTTTACCAGGAAAACATCCTTGGACCAATACTAGACCACACGCACATGATTCAGGAATTGGGATAGTCGCGGGGTACGGTCAGGCGAGTAAGGCGCATGTTGAATCGCGAGAACTTTTTGGCACGCGAGACGACATATTTCCAAAACTAGTCGAACGATTTCGAGGAAATTCTGGCAGGAGGTAGCTGATATGCCACCTCATGGATATCAGTCGTCAGTCAACAGATGGGACCCCCACAAGCGACGCGAAAAGTCCCATCCCATCATGCGTCATCTACGGGCAAGCGTCCGCTCCAGCGTATTCTGATCGATTCTCATCGATTAATTAGTCTCTACTCGCTCCTATCTAGCTGTAGCTGATTTCTGAGCACTCCAGACGAAGCTCAAAGATTTCGCGAGAGTGTAAGAAAGAAAAATCGCGTCACATGTTCCCATTGCCGTAGAATTCAACAACATATGCTTACCGTGTGCCTGTGCAGTGTGCAGTGTGCACAGAGACACACGAATACATGGAAGTGATAATGGTAAATAATTAAATTGC
>JANTFB010104091.1:0-12709 GCA_026546635.1 Porricondyla nigripennis | reverse complement strand
GTTCATTCGTTTGCCTCCATTTCACATTTCGTCAACAATAATATTGCACACTCCACAACGCACAGCATTCGGCATACTCATACACAATACACAACAGCAACACGGACAGGGAATACACATTCATTTCTCGAGTCGAGAAAATGTTCTCTCGGAGTGAGAATTTCACTCAATGTGAAATGTAATAATTGTGAAAATGTGGAACAGAACTGGTGTTAAAAATACGTCGGTCGGAAATGCCGACGCCGACGGCCTGTGGCGAAAGCGAGAGCGGAAAAGAAAAAGACTGCGTGAGACAGAGAGAGCATCTGATTCGTTTTGCTTCGGTTTCTCGTTGCTTTCATTACCCGTTTTATTGTCTTGTTTGCCATTAAATTGCAGTGCGACGATGCCACCAGATGATTTATGAAATTCCTAATGTCCGTCTCACAGCAATTTATTGATCGTTAACGACGTCATTGAGATGCGGATTCGGTTTCGATTTGTGCAATGAATTATAGTACTTTGTCGCGCTGCCATACAAAAAAGTACAACTTCGTGCCCTGCGCTCGTTATTCAGCATAAGTCAGTGATGTCAGCGAATGCAATTGTGTCAAATGTTTCAGTTTGTATTCTAAAGTTCAGCAAAATTGTCGTCTCGATATGCGTGAACGTCAAGATTGCTCCAGTCTGGAAAATAAACCGAAACATTCGACACAATCGACAATCACTAACAATCAGTTTGACTTATGCTTAATAAAACGAATGCAAAGCACCAACTTGTACCACCACGCTCGGCACATTTCTCTTATGAGAGAATACCATAATGCATAGTGCATGGAATATAATATTTGTGGATCTAGAAATCGATGCAATGGAGGCTCAATCTGTGCATATCACGACTTCGCTCCTGAAGAGCACCCGAATGATCCAAATAACCACCATAGTAATTCTGAGAATCACTCTAGTGAGCGCAGAGAGTCGCTTTTATGAACTAAGAACTTAGCGTCAATCAACCCAAGAGTCAGTTTGATGAACTTAGTGTGACCATATGGTGACATGATGGAACTCATGGCGACCATAGTGATAACACGATCCACCCCGAGCGAAAATTTGCCGGAATATTTTCAGTTCCGCTGTCAAAATTCCGGTGTCATATCGTTGTTATGTACGAATGCGAACGCGCACACGATTACACATATAGATGGCTGCTGTCGCCTGTGTATATGTGGAATTTACAAAGACGGGTGTATTGTATACCCATACCCAAGCGAAAATCCGATCTTGTGAACCTTGTGCAAATGTCAAATGCACTCATATGCAGTAAACGAATCGGAAAGCGAATGTACTAGGACTAAAATGATGATCGCAGTATGTGTTCATCGACGTCAGGAGTGACGTATCACGCGTGAGTTTTTTTTTGTGTCACGCGTGAGTTTTCTTCGAAAAAAAAGCTCAGTGACACGAAAAAGAGCACACGCGTGACACGAAAAAACCTGAAAGAAAAAGCTGACGCGTGACACGAAAAAAGCTCACTGAGCCTTTTCCCGGAGAAGGCTCACTGAGCTTTTTTTGAAAGAAGCTCACGCGTGACACGAAAAAGCTCACTGAGCCCTTTTTTGGGAAAAAGCTCACGCGGGACAAAAAAGCTCACTGAGCCTTTTTTGAAGAAAGCTCACTTAGCTTTCCCCCCAAGAAAGCTCCCCGAGCTTTTGTTTTTCGAAAAAAGCTCACACGTGATACGAAAAAAGAAAGCTCACGCGTGACACGAAAAAAAAAACTCAAGCATTTTTTGACATAGCGCAGACATAGCCGCCACATAGTGTGACAGAAAGTTGACATAGCGCCACTCAATAGCATAGAAAAAAGCCTATACAGTACCCAACACATAGCAGTAATACGCACACACACGTACCGTAATACACGCTACACACGCAACATTTACACTGTGCGTGCGCTTGACATAGCGGCATAGTTTCGGCTATTTCAAAAAATGCTTGAGAACTCACGCGTGACACGTCACTCCTGACGTCGATGTACAGTACACATACTCCGATCATCATTTTAGTTCTAGTACATTCGCCTACCAATTTGTTTACTGCATATGAGTGCATTTGACGTTTGCACAAGGTTCACAAGATCGGATTTTCGATCTTCGGTCTGAGCAATAAACCGAGACTACCCGAGCTCCCAAGTGAAAACAGTTGAGAATTGAGGTTCTGTCACCCTATGGGAGGGAAGTGGTCGCAGTGAGCGTGCCAAGAGTTCCGATTTCGAAAAGTACTCGCAATGAGGATGAGCAATCACAATATGCACAGTGTTCGCTGCGACTCGCATGCGAATTCGCGGCGAGTATTTCTTCTGTGACCACTCGCAACTGTGTGGCAGTATTTTTTCGGCATTTTCAGTTTAATTTGTTTCCTTGTCCCTTCGGCGATGACATTGCGTTCGAAGAAGAAGAAGCATTGTGGACTTCGACACACACACAAAAGGCAAGATCTGTGTTTTGGTGTCATTTTCGTTTCGCTTCCATATACGGAGCAGCTCGTTTTCGGGTCGTAAAAATGCGTATACCTATAGACTTTACGATTCGCATTGCAGCCATTCACATCAACAGGCGATCGATATTGTTTCGTTCGTCGCCCCAACACGCACACACACACACAAGTCGTTCGATCGAAATGCGCCCGCTCGCATGCGAATTAAAAACGCGCTAGTGCAGCACGTGAAAGCTGCGAGTGCTCGAAGCAACTCACAACTCGCTCGAAGCAAGTCACACGGTGCGAGCGATCCGAATGCTAGTTTTGCTCGCCGCGAGCACGTTCCTCGCATAGTGTGACGGCACCATGAGAACATTTTCTGCCAAACTCACCGAATATGTGATTTTCTCCCGTTCAATGGAGTCAAACGCGTTTCCACAGCCGGGAGAATATAATCGAAAATCGGAGAGCGCTCGGAAGGCCAAACCGAATGTCGAACACCAAAAATGTTTCGAGGACTGTGTCGAATGATCTGGCATGAGTGCGTTGGAGTCGTTGGGATTACTTCAAAAGTGGCAATATCGAAGTAAATTCAGTGGTTCAATTTCAAAAATAATTTCTCGATCATTTTTGATCGTGGGGAAATTGAATTTTGCCATAAAACACAATATTCAATTCGGGTTCGAAACCGCTTGCACGAGCCCGTAAATTGAAAAGTAAATGAAGAACGGGCGGGGGAAGGGAGAGGGGGGGGGGAAGAGAATAGGTCCGAGCCCAGAATAGACCGATTGAAGACAGAATTTGTAAGAGATAGGTAGATACTATCTAGACAGATACATTCAGACAGAGAGGGGGAGGGGGAGGGAACAGAATTTATCGAGTTATTTATCGCATTGGCTTGCGGCCAATTCACGAGTAGCGTAATTCCGTTGTCGAAAGTAAACGACAAACAAAACAAACAAAAAAAACCAACAGCGCAACAATAAACTTCTTGATTACCAGAGACGAACGACTATGAGCTTTAAGAGTCAAAAGCCTCGGTGAAAAACCTTTAATACGCATCTCTTCGAATGCACAAATGTTATGTACTCAATTTGTCAAGAATACAGCGAGATTATATTTTATGACAAGAACAAAAGGATTTCATCCGATCCACCGATATGCGTGAACGTGTATTTACACTGCTGCTCTAGTAGCGAAGTGGCGCCACCAACCAACCCATATATCCATAATATCCCAATAAAATGTTCGAGACGACCGCAATGGAAATTATTGTGTCAGTGGTGGCAATGTAGCATGTAACATATTGCAGTGCGAGTGGCTTACTCTGTACTCTGTACTGTTTCTTATTTTCGTCTTTTCTCGTTTATATAACAATTAGCGCGCACGCAATGCTCACATTCTATTGGCGGTCTCCTTAGGACTTTCGGCTATTTTCGGGTGTGATTAATTTGGTTTCAGCTAAAATTAAAATGCGATAGAAATTGATGAGCGAGATAGGTGAGCGTCGCTCTCTATTCGGTCGTTCATGCCAGTGGCAAATGCGCCACTTGCGCGAAATAATAACTATAAAAAATGAAGTAAAAACGCAAATAACAAGAATCGATTCTTTTGCTATACGACATTTTCATGTCACTGCATCGTTAATTCCAGAGAATTCGACGAGTCGTTGGCCGTGTAAATGCTGAAAATGAAATTAGAATGGCGGTAGTAGCTCAGTAATGTCGGTGCGTGTGGTAGTTGGAAGTGTATGGTGATTCAACCGTGCAAAGATACATGGAACCATGTCACACTATGACCAACGACCAACATCGATTCAAGTTCTTTTTAATACGAAAAGAGACGGCTCCCATATGAAAAGTATTTGAGCTGAAAATTCGAAAATTCAATTTAACTCAACGCATGCGATCTGAGGTCGAACAACCAAAGAAAGCCCCTTGCATTCCATTCGAGTAGTACCATACTGTTTCTCGCATAAACTCACTACAGTCTCAGAGCTACAATCTTTGGGCCCAAGATTTAGTACGGTCGCACACAACGCCGTACGGCGTACACTAATGCACCACGGTAAACATTTATAATCTCCGATGAGATGGATACTATATCGCTCGTATTCGCGTACCATCTACTAAGACCATGCCGCTTGTGCCTGTGCCAGTGCCTGTGCAATATATCTGCGCCGCCTTTGCTATACGTTCGAATATGTTTGGGTTGAATGTATGCAAAAATGTTGCCTTTCGTGTAATACACAGTGACGGGTAACCCGAGAGAACATTTATGGCCACATTTATTTTCTGCACTTCCATAATCCTCAGATCGGCAGCCGGCACTTGGCACACATATGTCTGTAGTAAAAATACATAAATCATGTGTTTTTATGGAACACGAAGCTGGCGAAAAGCGGTATCAACAACGAGCCAGTCCGCCAGCGATTGCATGTGGCGGTTGTTACTCGTGGCGTATGAATGAATTACATGCTCGCGATTATTATTATTATGAGCGTGTCTGTGTGAGGAGTGCGAGTGTATTGTATAAATACACCGCAGTATGTCGAGTTAGGAAAGGTTATGGTTCTTGAGTCATAACATGGTGCTTGATTCGTAAACAAAGTGGGAAATATGGTGGATTATGATACGATTTGCAGGCAATTAAGAACAATAATTGAGGAAAAGTCTATAAGAAGACAGCCTTCGAAAGCGAAATGAAGGTGAGATTTCAGAGTGGTGACTCTGATTTGGAGAGATCACGAGCGGCGTCATTTTCCTCAAAAGTGGTGCGTAATATTCGTAAATTGCGTGCCAATAACATGCTTCATCAGCGGAGCTGTGGAGATGTTCCATGCGGTGATTGCAGAGAATCATGAATAGCCCATATAGAAATGAATTGGGTGTGTATTCCGCTCCGGATTCGTTATTATGATGGTTCAGCGGAAAAAAAGGCGAGAGGCGAGGCTCGTGTCGAAAATTCAGTGGCCAGATAAATATATGAGTGTTTTCGCCAATGAAAAATGAAAAAGAAGAGGTAGGCGTTAATTGGTTCATAGTCAAGTCAAGTACGCAGTACATCATTGGTGTGTAATGATCGGTTAAGCATTTCGGAAGAACTCTGCGTACTGAGCCGTACACACGTCGTATGTATGTTTCCTCGTCTCCCACTTCATTGAGACTGAGTGATTGTTTTTCATTTTTCGTCGGCAATTATATCGTTGAAGATATGCGTAATTTGATGAGAGATTTCGGGATGAGATATGATGAGCATATGTTGCAGTGCGCTCTACGTTGTGGAATATTGAATTACATAAGCATGACAAACGCCATGTCAGCGCTTTTATTCGATTTTAGGTGAAATCATATGTTGATTTGCACGGAATACCAACGCTGAATATGGGCACATCAAAATTCTACTATGTGTACCGAATTGACGGGATTCGCTTCACCGAAGTGGAATTCAGTTCACATTGTGAATGGGATTTGCAAACTCTAAACGTACGGGCTAGTTCACGCGTTTTGATTTGTCCGTGTCCGAAGTCCATTCGCGACGGATACGGACATGAACGAAAATGGAAAACTCCTCATCACCCATCAGTCATCACCGATCACCTATCATCATCAAACTCCATTCAACCTCATCATCACCCATCATCCATCCTCAATACTCATCTCTCGCCCTCATACGGGCATCTCGGTGGACGTTTTGGCGTGCAAGATGGAAAGCACGGACTGCCGCGGACGCAAATGGTGAAAATGTGTCCGCTGAATATATTGCAGTGCTATATCCGAGCATGAATTCAAAAATCATATGTTTTCCATGTCTGCCGAATGTAAGGCATTGATCCACACCTCAATTTAGACAAGGCTCAGGGAGCAGCAATGCTTCATACGAATGCGAAACAAATGGAGCTTTTCGAAATCTTAGCGTTTCATCCGTTCTTTTGCACTCCGTGTGTGCGCTCGAATACGTCAAATGTAAATGAGGTATAGTATGCAATCGATTTTGACATCGGTGAGTGCGTTCCGCACGTCACATATATGTGAACCTAGTATGCCCGTGCCCACGCGCGTCGACCGAACACACACAAACGCATGATTCGGACGAAAAGCTCAATGATGTGTATTTGTCTCAATATAATCCTTTTATCTCATTCGATTTGTTTCTCCTTCTGTCCTTTTTGGGATACATTCATTCGAATCATTCCACGATCGACGCACTCGCACATGTAGTCTTTATTCAAGAATCAATCAGACCGAAGGATGTACGCTTTATTTGTACATGACATGGTAAGATGGAAATAAGCGAATTCCGTTTCGATTTTATTATTGCTGCACCGTCTGGTCGAGCACAAAAAGGAAGCAGAAAAAAATGCGATATACATCGTATGCAAGATGCCGAGAAGGTTGTGTCGATTCCTTTCGATGCCTTGTGCTACATGGTCCTTCACTGCATCCATGCTCTACATCGTCGCGTATGTGTGTTACTATATTCTTCAATTATTGCTATGGGTTCTCCGAACCAGTTCATTCCTTCTAGAAAGGAATGATTTTGTGAACGCCTATTGAACGATGATAACGATAATAATGCACAATGATGAAACTCAAATGGGCCCATGCGTTATGCATGCAAACTCAATAGCATAAAATGATGTTAACGCTTTAGACCTCGCAAGGAGAGAGAAAGAGATATAGAAGAAATTCTCGGCACGTGAATGTAGGATGATTTTCCATTTGCTGTTGCTGGTTGCTGCCAGAGCTCCAAGATGCCGCCTTCCATTTGCTTCGCTGTGGATTTCACAAGACTTGGAATATGTGCAATGGCAACGCACAAATATAAATTTTATCAGTGATGAATTTTCGCGAATTTCCGATACGGCGGTGAGCCATGGTGAACAAGGCGATTGTACCTGGATATTTTGATGTAAAGGTATAGGTATAGGTAAAGGTACTCGTCGTGGGACCTACTCATATAGGTGGTAGAATGGGCACACGTATAATTTAATATGTACATTCGTATGTATAGAAATTGTAAGGTAAAAGCCACATACAATCAGAGCTCACCGTATTTTATGGAAATCGTTTCGCAGTATATGAAGAGAGCGGGTGAGTCGTGAAGCTTATAAAATCTTCACGATTTGGGACGGACGACCAAGAAGAGAACGATTCAAAGAACAAAAAAAAATCACGAAAAGAAACTTTGTATTTCGCATAGGACTGTGAGGAAGGAGAAGGAGACAGCGAGACAGAGAAAGCTGGAACACATTGGGAAATATATATAAGTACAGAGAGATCGAGCGACTTGTGTGACAGTCTGAGGCGTTACCATGAAATCCCCCGTGTTACCTTGGCTACATCTGAGAATATTTTTTAATGGTGTAGCGTATAGTCACGCATCCACTTGTGCGAAAATAACATAGGAAAATGCTGTGCGGGACAAGACTTCATTCAGATCGTGAAAATGTGAAGTAAATTAACTGTATTCCTCCGCAGATACACGTGTACCTGTACGTGTGAGTGTGCGCTGGGCAGTATACTTATGCGGCAGCATCAATCTTCGCATTGGTATTGCCATCAAGTGATGGCAGTTGGAAACAGAAGCCACGTAGTATCAGAATCGACGGACTCAATTTCGGGAAAACCTTACACCGGATACAAGTGTATACGAAACAATGAACTGACACAAAGTAACATTGGATGTGTGATGTGTGTAGTTTTGAATTTTATTGCATTAGCAAACACGAGCGAAAAATATATGGAGAAGAAAAAGAACAAATTCTGACACTCGTCAACCGTGTGTAGTGTACGGCCATAGCATGACATGCATACAGGCACAGCACACCACACGTCACACATTTGAAGCTAAACATCATACGCGAAAAACATTTCCAGAAAGTGCCTACGAAAGCCCTCTCCTCTCCCCACTCACTACACCCCAAGTTGGTGCATGTCAGGTGTATGCAAGCGTTCGTTTTAATTATTTTTAATGGATTTTACTTTCTCATTTTCCTTTCAGGTAAGTTCCAGATTCTCTGATTTGTGTGTACTGTGTAGAATGTAAACGAAACCATCCTATTTCCCTTCGAGCACACTGGTAATGTATTTTTGATAAATTAAATTCGGTATCGGCAAGGGTCTGGGCACATACACATGCACGAGTTATGTTTGATGCGAATTGGACTTGCCGAGTCCGTAGATGGTGACGCAATTCGCGAAGTTCGTCTCTTCCAAAAATATGAATATACTAGATTCGGCAACGAATGGCGATTGCGAATAGCAATGTAGCTTGCAGCACGTGCTCAATGCTCATGCTCGTTCATTTGAACGCTATTTTCGTTCTTTGCGCGTTTCTATGGGCATTGAGCGATTTGCCATGATATGAATGTCATCTATCTTCGGGATTCTGCTGGTGCACTGCAAATAAAGACAAAAATGATGCGCTCCGTTTCAATCGAATTAATCAACTCTATAGTTTCGGCTACGGAATCGTTCCGAATTGCGGCAATTTTAGCCAATGCAGACACAATTTAGAGTAAAGCACCAAAAGCGCTTCCACGTGCTCCGATTTGAGCTCGTTTCGATCGAGTTTGATTCGTTTTTATTTTCTGTTGAACACAGCCACAAATCTGCTTATTTTTATTCCATTCACAGAGTTTTCCGCCTCAATGATTCGCCTATTACTGATGTTGGTGATTAGAACAGTTGAATACCTACATTTATATTCCGCTTTGCTGGAAGAATAAACGCCGTAAACTCTATAATGCTCGACGTAGAAATGCGAGAGAGCGACAGAGAGAGAGAGAGAGAGAGCCATCGAGAGAAATTAAAAAAAAAAATGAAATAAAAATAGAATCGAGAATTAGCACACAGACACCGCATATTATTTTCACTTTCATTTAAATTATCTGATGACGCATTTTTGATTTAAACATTGAAAAATTGTTCAGGAGAGGAAAAAAATGTAAACTCGGCGCCTCAACCCAGATCGGGTTTTTCCGCACTCTCTTTTATATCACAACGGTTCGAGGACTCTTCTGCTCTATTTTTATATTCGAGATTCTTTCGTTTCGTTTGTTTTTTTTTCTCCTCCTCTTCGACTTGGACGTCGTCCCGACTCTCGAATAAATTTCTTTGAATGGAACAAAACGTGGACGCATTCACGTACAAATTTCGAATATAGAATATTCGTTCGTTGGGCCGTCCATTCTATTCGCCTATTATTATATTGTCGTTCGTTTTGGTTTTCCATTTTCATCAGTCAGTAGATGGAACATCCTGACCGCTCACTCACTACCCGCTCAGAAATTATTTTACATTATAGTATTTGGCCTTATTGGCTCGTTCTATGTGATTCAAGGCATCACACAAAAACCACTGACAATCGCACGCACAGGGCGCTCATTCAATTTTCATGAAATTATAAAAAAATATTCTCCTGATTCGTCAGTTAAGGTTGGGAGATGATAACCAGGCGGTCGGAGTCAGTTCATGCGCATATTACAATTTTGATTTCTCTTTTTGAATCCTCCATATATTTCTCTTTTTCCATGTTTTTCGCTATTTGTGCTGCTATTCGCATGATGTAGATGTAGAATATGATCTTTCGATTTTCACGGCATTCACGAAACGGCAACGAGTATTTTCCCAAGCATATTTCTTCGTTCCTCATGAATATACGATTTACCATACTCGGAACGGTACTCGTTGCTCGAAACGTTTTGCGCCCACGATTTACTCTCGATAATTGTCTTTTTTATGTAGTGCAATTTATATGAATCGATATATGGCAAATCCGCTTTTACGAGTACTGGAAAGTACTGAAAAGTTCTCATTAGGTATTTTCATTCGTTGTTTCGTAATATGGACTTCTCCAAAGCGACGATATGAGGCGTCGAGGACAAGCTCTCGTTGGCTGCCACAACAACGACTGAGCGAATTTTAAGGAATTCGTGAGAACTTGGGAGCGAGCTCATTCGATGCTGTCTGCTTCAAAATAATGAGTGGCGTTTGTGTCGAGTACTGCACCCGTGGAACCATACCAAAAAAACGTAATTGTTTAATTTGCCCAAGCGAGAAACGTACCTATTGATTCTACCAAGCAATTGGAATCAACTGAGCAATAAAGGTATCCGCGAGACATCATTACATTTTCCTGAAGAAAATCGTAAAAATTGCCGTCGCACGGAGAAATCTCGAATGAGAAAATGAAAAATCGATCGCTTTTTTTTCACTCGTACTTAACAATCCAATCAATGATACCGTGCATACTGCAAAGCATGTTTTTAGTATAGCGTAGAGCTTCGACCACCCAAGAAGTATAGAATATCTAGTTTGGATATCTTGCGCTCAGCATAAAATAGCTGAGTATTCGAAGCTGGCTATCGCCAAATTGCATGTCAGCTATGAAATAGCTAGCATAAAAAAGTCAACTGAGCCTATATACCATATTCATCTTGACTTTTGTATTCTAGTATTGCTATAAAAGGCCGGTATTTGCCGGAATGAGAGACTATCCGTGCCTACATCTGGCAGTATATGAATGCGTTTCTCGTCACACGCGCTTACAAAAATCCAGCATCTCGGTTTCGGTAAATTCAAGTTCAGACTCATGCTAACAGGCTTTTGAGCAAGAGCTACACGGCGCCAACACAGACAAACGCGAGCTCTTTCCGAGAGTGTATGACATTATCGAATACGCCGATGAATAGATAGATCAATACGGAACATGCACATTATGTATGTATTCAGAAGTTTCCGACTATTTTTGGTTCCCAACTACTCGCCCGAACATTGCAACCCCATTGCAATCATCTCAAAGGTCCTATGTCACGGTTTCGAAGCATTACTTTTCGCGCACAATTTATTTTCTCTTTCCCCATCCGCCTTTTGTCGATTCAATTTCGCTTTGCATCAGGAGAAAAATATATACAAAGTTTTTCCATGGCAGAGATGCATGAAAAATTTCCGACAGTCTCCAGTCAAACGAAGTAACATGCAAGTGCAAGTACTTCGATTAACCTCGACTTTATCATTCACATTTCAATTTGAAATATGGATATGGATATAGCCATAATAGATATAGGTACATTTTCAGAGCCAAGAAGCTGCCACATCCCGGTCCATACACCATACACATGAACAATAAGATATCCCATTCGTATTCCATTTGCTTCTTGAATTGGATGAGATAAACTCTTTTTCATCGTTTACATAATGGAAAGTTGGCTGCATGTCGTGTCGCATCATAAGATAATCGAAAATATTTTTTACGCGTGCCCGGGCTGAGCACTTTCCATTAACCATAGCATATTGGCAATTTCGATCCTTTTTCTCGTACTCCTCTGTTCCTTGTAATCGGCGAAATTCAATCTACAGTGGGGTGACATGCTGCGAACGCAAGACTTTCATAAATACAACGTTTGAAATCATCGACAGTGCCATTCTCATCCTTTATCTGGCCTGGAAAATTCTAAAAGTAATTTGCACAGTATACCTGCCACATTCAATCTATATCAACAACATTGAGGAAAGACACACACACACACATGCTCACGTACAATTTCTATTGCATAACCTACAAAAAACACGAGAACCAGTCCGAGCACGTACTTTTCCGCACATTTAAAGAGGCGTCGAACAAAGGCGCACACAAAGAAATAGCGAACTGCAGAGCCGTCACCCCCAGAGACGCAAGTGGAATTAATTGAAATTGCCTTTAACTTTAGGAAGTTATTCATATCATGTACTGTCGGACAGAATAAGGAATGAATACTGCCCAGTTCCTAGCTCATGCTAGAACGTCGTCATCGTCGTCAACGTCATTTTGAACGATTGATTTTACACTTGACGAGACGCGGAAAAGAAATGTGCGGCACCGCTTACAATCAACATCTTTGTTTTTAAATTGCAATTCTAAGTGGCATGCGCGGACATCTCAAAACACGGCGCACACTGCATTTGTTTACACTAGCCTGGTTTTTTATGCGTTTTATTTCTATTTTTTTATTTTTTTGCGTCAAAGAGTCGCCACTCGACAAGTTAAAAATTATATTTGAGTTTCAACGAGCGGATGCTTCACTGCACACACATGCACAAATGCGTCGTCTATCAAAATTATATATTTCCATCCAATGCGCTATGAGAAAATATGCAACGTTCTCCGATCGGATTGCGACTAGACTAGAGATTACTCTACCAGAAAAATAAGACCAATTTGGTCTTGTCCACGACCAATGCACTCACACACACGCATGGTTGTCGCCGCCA
>JANTFB010103980.1:0-12723 GCA_026546635.1 Porricondyla nigripennis | reverse complement strand
TTTCCAATTTAACTGTTTGCATTTCATTTTTACGTGTGAAAAAAGGAAAACGATTCGAAATCTTTGTGTGGCATGTGAAAACAAAGTAGTGAAAAAAATCTAAATATATTAAAAACGTTGAAATGTTTCCACTTCTGCATCGAATACATGCGAGTGTGCGGCTGTGCGTGCACGCACGTTCGCTACGGACTCGTCATTTAAAGTTTCCCAAGTGAAGTGCTCTCGCATTCCGAACACCAGTAAACTCTCGATCCACCTATTTGGTGTTTCGATGTGAGTGCGCTGTGTCCTTCCCATGGCGTCCACCTCTTTCGACTCCCACTCGGCGGCGATAACATTTCCATCAAAATTATCATCAAATTTTATTACGGAAAGTGTGCGGACCGAAGAACATTTGGCATTTTTGTATTTCGATTTCGTATTCCGCCCGCCATCTGTCGTAAATAGTGGAAGGAGTGTGCGCTGCGTTGCTGTGCAACGTTATTAAGCTTCGATTTTGGTGATGATGCCGCTGACTGCGTTCATGTGAATGGTGTCTCCGTCGCTGATGATTGAAGTGGCATTTGCGGCACCGACAATACATGGCAAGCCGTACTCTCTGGCGACGACGGCTCCGTGCGATATGAGGCCACCCAATTCGGTGACGACACCAGACAAAATCGGAAAATATGGACTCCACGCAATGTCCGTACAGTGGGTAATAAGAATGTCACCGGCCCTGATCTTGCTCACTTCAGCGAAATCGTGGACCACACACGCACGACCACTTATGTTGCCCTCGCATACTGGGGTTCCTTTCACTTGTACAGATACATCGCCCGTCGCCGCGACATTCTCGGGCGAGCGGTTCAATGGTTTTTGTATTCCGTTCTGGAATTCTGCGAAACGGAATTTTTTCCACTCGGGAAACGAGCGCTTTCTACGCTGGGCTTTCGACACAACATCGACACATCTGCCACTGAGGACACGACCGATTTCTTGGTGCGTTAAATAGAAGATCAGTTCTGGGTCAGGCAGCAAGGCATTTCGTTGCATTTCCTCGCCCAAGAAACGGTATGCTTTGCGCAGTTCGTGTATGTAAGCGATCAGACAGCTCTTCGATTGTTCGCGGAGCTGAACGGACGTTTGGCAATGCGGTAGAAAGGTTTTGACGATTTTCCTGAAATAAATCGGAGGTGAGTGCGGCCGCGTGGTGTTGGTGGAACTCGTAGTTCATTATTTACCTGGTTCTGGGTCGCTTCGGTGATTTTAATGCAGCAACGATTTCATCATTCGTCATAAGTTTCTTTGTTTTCTTCGATCGTCCATCGCCGATCAATGTCACTGTCCGCTGAAGCATCTCGATGACCAGCGCCGGTCTCATGCCCCACGTAATCGTTGACATTTCAAACTGCAAATTGAAATGTGCTCGAAATCTTTCACATTCGGTCGGAAGGAAAATTTGACTCACCTCGGCGAATGCACGATGTCCGTGCTTCTTCAAAAAGCATTGAAGCAGGTCATGTGCCCGACAGCAATTTTCCTGCAGCCATGCGACACCATCTTCCACATCTAGCGCACAGAATTCACCTTGTTTGCCCGACGAGCGAATGCACTGGGCGATTAGCTCGAGCGAAGTTGGTATTTCAGCCGATTCCACATCTTTGCATGTGCTCAACATCAAGCCCACATCGGTGATGAACTCGGGTGACAGCTCTGCAATTAATTTAGTTTTTATTCGAATCATCTGCGTTCCGGAGGCAAGTCGGTCCGGTTTGGCAGCCACAATCTAACCCGTTGAATTACCTTCACTCCCTTCGGCCAAAATTTGAAACATAATGAACTCATAGCCGGTCATCGATTTGGTTGTGCTACAGTGCACCTCGCTCAAATAATCCATTTGCAGGATTTTCAATGACAAGTCATCGTACAGACTTCGCATCGACGTGAATTTCGCCAAATTGTTTGCATCGTACGTGCCACGAAACCCGTCCATGAACTGCCGTCCCTCGTGCGCCACTGCCTTGTTCCGCCAAATGCACGCGAGTAAATCGTAGATCAAATACAATTTGTGGCGATTCGATGTGATGCCATTGCGGTGCACGGCGAGCTGATGCAATTTCTCATCGATGAACTCATGGCCGAACACGGCCAGCCCATGCACTCGGTTCGTCAACGAAATTCTATTTTCCACGCAATGAAGGAATGCGTTGAACACATTGATCGAAGTGCGATAGTGTGAGGTGGCGAACAGCGCACTGTAGAGCGGCGTCACTTTCTCCGGTGAAATGACAGACAACATGGCCCGATTCAAACTGGGTCCAACGATCGAGTAGGTGAGTGGCGTTACCGCTTCCGGCATCACCTCGCCAACATTGCCGAATGTGTTCAAATCGTCTGCACTCATTATTGCTGTGTCGAATTCGTGCAGAAGCTCCCAAAACGTAAACGCCGTCGTCGATGTCATCGGGCGCGATTGCAATAAATAGATTCGATTCTGGTGCACCGCCCATTCGATATCGCGCGCCGATCGATAGCAACGCTCCAGGTAGATGCCAATTTGACACAATGACAGCACGTTCTCGTCGCTGATGCAATATTGCTTGCGCACCTTATGATCGATGGTCGCTGAAATTACATTATCGCCTCCGTCCATTTCCGTTTTCGTTGCCTTTTCGCCCAATTTTCGCTCTAATATCGTTAAATTATTGTTCCGCAAACCTTGGAGCACCACGAACACATCCGGATCGACCAAACCCGATACGACCGACTGTGCGAGTGATGTGAGATAAGTAATCCAATCGATTAGTGCCAGTTACTCAAAAATCGTCAATATCATTTGAAAAATTAACGTTCGTTAAGTTCGCTGATGACAGAAGACTCACCTCGCCCAAACCAAAATTTCCGGTGATCAGTAATTTGTTCGGATCGTTATCGAGTGGCGAATGCGTGAACAGAACACCAGCCGCGTCCGATGGTATCATCGTTTGCACCACCACTGCCATTTGCGTGCGAACCGGCTGTATATTTTGCAAGCGATATGAGACGCTTCGCAACGTAAACAGTGATGCCCAGCATTCGCGAATGGCTGTCAGCACCTGTCCAAGAGCGCTGACTCCCAAATAGGTGGCGTTTTGGCCTGCCGCAGACGATTCGACGCCATCCTCTCCGATCGCCGACGAGCGAACCGCGACGCGAATCGATACAACGAATTGCTTCTCGAGTGCCACAAAATCCTTTGCGACTGCCGCCACTATCTCCTCCTCGATTTCGGTCGTTTTGATTAACTCACATACGGTGGTGCATGCTTCCTCTAATGAACCCTTCACCCGATGGTGGGCAACAGTCTCCAATGCCGATATAGCCTTGTCCAGTTTGTTGTGCCGTTTTAATTGAAGCAAGAACGCCGTCGATGTCACAACGAAGCCGTTGGGCACCTCGAAGTCCACCTGCGATTCACGCGACAAAGCGGTCAGGAAACCTAACGATGAGCCTTTTCCACCGCAAAGTCCTTCATTTCGACATTCGCTGCTATGAAATGGAACGGTCAATTTAGACGCATCGCATTGAATGCTCGCATCGAACAATGGGTAACTCAAGGGCGACGGCTCAACGATGCAATTTTCGAACCATTTTCTGTTCTCGCCGTCGGTCAATGCTTTACTGCACACAATCAAACCGTTGAATTCGATCCCATTCCATTCTGTGCCGAGAGAGAGAGAGAGAGAGAGAGAGAGAGAGAAATTACATTTTCAGCAACTGGACGAATTGGATGGCATTCGGTCGAATGGGCAAGTACCTGTAGCCAGCGCCGATACATTCTTTTCAAACCCCATTTTGCGGTCGCCGCCGTGAATTCGAAGCGAAGTATACTCTTTGATTCGCAACGTCGGAGCAAATGTTCGAGACGCAGTTGAAAAGTGAATAGCAATTGGTGCGTCTGGCTCCGGCTTCACTGTTTGCAGGCGAATCGCGTGCAGCTCACCCTGTTCGATTGGCAGAATATCACCGTTTGCCCATCGAACGAAACCGAAACATCCTCTGCGAATCAAAGAAAAGAGCCAAATGAAAATCAGTAGCGCTATTCGACGAGCTAAATGGAACGTACTCTTTGCCTTCATCGGTGAACATGCTCGACACGACAAACACAGTACCGTCACGGCCGACGCCAATGACAGTCGCATTCTCCTTCGAATTGCCGCCAATGTTATTCGCATCGCCAAACCGAACTCGCCGAACGCCCGGCAGATTAACTTCGATCACATTAATGTCCATTCGACTATCGCTTTCGTCGACGATGATTTGACCGTACATGGCACCACATTGATCGAAACCAGCCTCCGATTCCAGCCATTTGTCTAACGTTTTGATCACATCGTTGCCATTCAGAGTTCGGAGCAAATACGGTGTGCACCAATTGTCTGGCCAAGCAATCGGATCGGATGCGGCATTCCAACTGAAATAACCAATGAGACAACGTGTCAGTGTCAGTTCGCTCAATAGTTTGCGAGATCCACCCTGCTCGTTCTCACAAAAAACTGAAGACGACATGTTTGAAATCATCATCGTTGGCATCCGTATTATTGTTGACTTGGGCATTCGGCTTCTGCACCCGCAGCCAGCCATTGTATGTGATTCGCCATTTGGAGTGCGCCACCAGAACCTCAAAGCGGAGATTCGACATCGAAAGGGCGTCGCGTCCATTCCGATTCTTGCGATCTATACTCGGATAGCCTGTGCGAATGGAACGGCATACAGAAGATGAGACCATTCGGAAATCTACGGATCTCGATTGGGGCCTTACTTGGCAATGTCAATATTCGTCCGTCGGCCAATTTCAAATAGATGAGCGCTTCCTGATCCTCATTCGTTATTTTGTAATCGATGAGCAGCACCGTTCCATCCGTCTCGCATCCCACAAATTGGTAGCGTTCGCATTTGCGGCCGGTACCATTGTTGTCGGTGTCGCATTGCAACGGTTTTTCCGTGTGCAAATCGATTCTTCGTTTGTTCTGTTTCTTCCAATTTTCGATTTTCCGTTTGGTCATCCAGCGCATCATGGAAAATTCACTTCCTACAAAATCCCATAACCGTTGGCCAATGACCAATTGAAAATGATAAAGAAATAAATATGAAATTCTATTCGACCCGAATGGGAAGCGAACGGGCAGTGATGATGTTGCAATAAATGCGGTCACGCCTGCGAGCGAGATATGCCGTCGAAACGAACCGAAACAAAACAACAATCAAGTCATCACACGCCAATTGACTCAAATTAATTGTTTTTTTTGTGATCGTTTTGAACATTGAACGGCGCTCAAGGACGCCAAGGCAGCCAGCAGCAGCTATCAATGTGATGTGATGACCGCACGTGGCTGGCTGTCTTTTCAGTTTCACTTTATTCGCAGAGACACACAGCACTACTCTATCACGCTTGTGAGTCGATCAATTTGATCCACGAATGCACCAAAATTGTTTCTGTTTTTTTCGCCGCTCACCGTTGCGGTACTCACCTGAATTCGTGTGGATAATGTACGCGATAGCAATGCAGCAAGCCGAAACGATTACTCTGAGAACGTTATCGAAAATGAGCATTTCTCACTAGCCATACAACCCTTTGGATGTGGACGATCACGCTGCGGCACGAACAAAAAATGTGAAAATTGAAGGGAATGGTTGTCTGCAAGGTATAAATGCGCTTGAAATATTGTTCCACAGAATGATTCTTGCGGTGTGGAACTGGCGTTGCGATTGCGCTAACGCTCTTGATTCTTATCGATGATAGCACACAACTGCGAATTATGGTTGAGATTCAATTGATATAAATATCGTGGCTCTATTCACTCTCTATACCTAATCGGTCACATTGAGTTGTCTCGCAGATAATATTCGTTGGATGTATTTTTCGATGTGCGAAACGTGGAATTGGTTAATTGGATCGTCGCAATTTTCCGAAAGGTACGTTTGTTTCGAGCACCTGGGAACGCGTTGTCGTCGCAAGTAGATCGGGGTGTGCGTGCGTCGTGAGAGCAATGGATGGAGTAGATAGTGACAATTCACATTGCACAAGACCGGTGGGAACACTTCAGCTTGTTTTTGTCTCAATCAATGCGCCACTATCGCTCGTCAAACAGCGATTAATCGCAAACTGGCCGATTGCAAGACGACTTATGTCTCAATTTCGATTGAATGGCATTCGAAGCGTCGCACTGACCCCATTCACGGCACACAATCGATCACCAAAATAATTGACGAAGCAATACGACAGAAATCGAGTGAAATGAACCGACAATTGTGTGCGGAATGCGAATACACCTCCGGTGTCGTTCAGTAGCGATCTTACACTGGAGCGACGGTTGCAAATCGATTGACATTTTATTAGCTCTCGCAGCGTTCTAGCGAAATGTTCAGTTTCGTAAATTTTCAACAACAACAAAAAAGCGAAAACAAAAATCTGCTGATATCATGAACGAGAACAACGATCAACCGCTGTGTTGTAGTAGTACCTAGTGCGCGCAATACTATCGTTGATAATGACGATGACGACGGTGGCGTCAACAGTGGCAGTAGTGGCGACTACAATCAGAGACTCGATGTGGTCTGCCGCGTGCACGAGAATTGTTGTTATATTCAAATTGATTCGATCGTTCAAGCGGCGTGTGCATGTAGCTAGCGTTGTCTGACGTCGACCGCGTACACCGCACAATGTAGACTTGACTTGATGCATAGTAACACTCGAACGAACGGAATACCTACTCGCTCGGGGATCGCATGCACGAACCCGCAATTATTTTTATTATGTAACGACTCACGAGGAACAAGTTTCCGAACGAACGTTACGTTCTTGGCGTGACATTGCCTCACATTTGCTATTTGTCATGTAACAACCGTGGCGCTTGTGAACGACAGTCTGTGATCACTTGAAATCGTATATGATCGATTCGAGCAAGGAGAAAAACACCACTCGATTCAATCTAACAAATTTATTTCCATCGCGGATTCGTTTTTTCTCCCTTAAATATGTCTAATTCTTGTGCGTGCATTCGATGTGTGGCCTGAGGCCTCGCTGCAGAATAAAATTCAATGTTTTCTCATTTCGATTTTTTCGTTTCCTTCGTTGTCTGTTTGTCGTCGCTGGGCTCGACAATTGTTGCAATGCGGTCGGTTCCGTCGTCGAAGCGGGTATTGTCAACTGGATACAGCCATCGTTGGTACTAAAGCATTACCGGATCGGCAGGAAGACGGGGAAAGTGGAAGCGAATTAGTGTCATTTTGGATGAGCTCGAATGATATTTGGGGCAAGGTGAACGCCACCGCATTTGCTTACCAAATAAATGACGAAAACGATGTCGTCACGGAAGCAAGCCAAACGATGGGCAGTTGGCATCGTTATGATGAATGCGAAAATGTCATCGATGAATGTGTTGAACGCCTTGTACATGAACGATCGCCATGGAAGTGCCGCCACCGACTTCAATTTGTAGTTGACGAACAGTTGCGGCAGCATGAATAGAAAACCGAATGCATAGACGCCATTGACCAACGAATTGACGGTCCACGAATACCAACTTGAAACAAGGATTCCATTCAAATTAGGCTTTTTGTGTCATGAAAATGGGGCTTAGCAAGTGCTCACCTCTTGTGGGGATAATATAGTAGCGAATAGACGGCACCGGAAATACACAGTGGATACAGCAAGTAGCTCAAATAGCGCATGCCTTCGCGATCGATTTCCTTGGTCAGCTCTTCGGCCTGGTTCACTTTCTTGCTCGCTGTGTCGGCTGGTTGTTTGCGCGAGAAGAACGGCACATCAAGTTTAAGGATTTTTTTGCATTTCCATAACTGCAAAAACGAATCGAAACCATTTTCAGTTAATTGGCGAGGCCGATCAGCGTCAACGAAGGCACAAGGCATTTCTCTCTTTCTCTCACCTCGATGATTGTTCCGATGCCGGCCGGCACCAGCACCAAATACGATGTGTGCTCGTCAAGCAAGTACAAAAAGATAACGATTTGACTGAACGCTCGCCACAGCGTAGTCCGCACCGATAGGCCTGCATAGGTTTTTTTGCCGCGCCAAAACGAGATGTCGTTTTTGAACGACAGAAAATCGAACAGAATGTGAATGCTGCCGATGAACATGGTGCCGCACAGCAGATACAGATTTGTTTCCGAGAAAATGCCCTTCACCTCGTCGACGTCCTTTTTCGTGAAGCCGAATTTCTTCAGCGATATCAGCGCATGCTCGACGTGCAATATCAATCGCAACTTCCCAATGCCAATCGGCGCATAGGAAAATGTCAGTGGCAGCTTCGTTGTGTTCTCGGTGATTTCGACCAGATCGTTGATGCGAGTTTTCAGAAAATCATTCTGCAGAATGGGCAAAATTTCATTGTTTCGATTTATCCTGCAAAATGGTCAGACAAGATAGAATCGTATCAATGGGAGGATCCGGAACTCACGGAAAGAATGACCCCGTGTTCAGACTTACCTCAACAGACGTCCCATTTCCGGTGGAATATCGTTTTGCGAAACGGACATATCGTCGGTCAAAATGGTCGTGTACACTTTCGATTTCCAATGCGACACCGGCTGCAATGATGTAGCGTGTCGTGCCGTCGCCTCGCTCGCACTCTAAACATTTCCCGAGTGAAATTTTATTGATTCAGTTTCATGTTCTGAAAGTTGTGGTCATTTTCGCTACTCACATCATTGCTGCCGAGCAAATTGAAGGTGGCCGCTTTCGGCACAGCGTATTCGGTGAGCGCTATGCGTTGAACAACGGTAATTCCTTCACGCTTCAGATGACGCCATTCGAACGGGCCATGGTCATTCACCAATACGATATGTAGGAACATTGTACCATTTTTGCGCGTTTCGGCCGATATATCAACGTCCAGTTGTCTGCGAAACAAACAGAAAAAAATATTTAAATCGAATTGGCATCGACATTCTGTGGCGAATCATTCTGTTGCGGACGATTGCACATACTTTTCGTAATTCTCACGATACTGGAAGTTATTGATGACGGCCACTTTGGTCACATCTTTGGTCAGTGGATTGTTGACGTTCGATGTGAATAAATTCAGTTGCAGTTTTGGATTTGTCGCCAATATCGTTCGATAGCACGGCGTTGATGTGCATTTCAATGTGATGAACAGCTGCGACAGTGTGTAAATCGAATAGAGCACGTATACAGTGAATATTGTACTAAGTACAACAGTAATGGACGGAAACGGCATATTCGGTCATAAGAAATTTTCCGGGAAAATGAACACAAGCGATTCGTCAATGTTTCCCTTCGTTTTGTGTCGTGGAACTTGTCGAAAATGCGATCAAAATTGGCTGATCAACGACAACACAACATAGAGAATAACAGGAATAGAAGAGTAAAACAGAAAAAAATTGCACTAAATTTACAGAGGCACCAACTGAATATGCGGATACGCAACGAAAGTTATTTCTTTTAAATTATCTATTTACACTTTATTGCTCGTCTATGAAACGTTTTGTCGGCATCTTTTTGATGCGTGTGTTTGGCCGACGAGCGATTGAAATTCCCAATCGCAGAAATGGGAACGGCGAATCGGAATGGGTGATGACAAGTGTACAGAATTGTATGGGGCGGGCGTGTAATCGGCTCGCATTCCATTGATGGGGCGAACAACCGATATTTTGACAGTCGAACAGAGACAGAAATATGAACACATTGGCAGCGACTCCAGCATCTAATATCCATTAGCCGACGTAGACGTCGTCGGCGAACAAACGACTCGCCGTGTGGCACTTTTGTGTTGTAGCATTTGTTTGGACAGAGATAGCTGCCGTACAGTGTTCGGGTGCGTTCCATTCAACCATCAATGGAATTCGGTGGAATCTGCTTAACCGACCATCTGTATCGCAATAAAACAAGTTGTTTCGTCGCCATTGCTGCGCTTATTTCGCATTGTGAATGATTGAGACCGTTTTGATTTAGAGCATCGACCGAATGAGAGGACTCGACACTTTCGGATGCCCCGAACTTTCGATTATAAGGAGGTTGCGAAAATCCGTCGAGCACACAGATGTCAGATGTATACGACTGTCATTTGGCTACTATGAATTGCACAATTTCATTCGCATGGAATACAAACGTCACTTTCGGTGGATAGCAAAAGACTAGAAAATACGATAAATCTCGCTGAACGCGGAAAAACAAAGAGATCGAATCAAAGCGCAAACAAAAAAAACAAAAACGAAACATTACGACACCGCGGCTGCGTATCGTATATTTGTTTGTCATTCTCGAACGTTGCGATCCAACGGGATATCGGATAATTGGGATAAGGGGATATCGGATAGTAATAATAATAACAGAGAGCATGTCGGAAGAATGGTGTATCGAGCAATTGGCCAAATTGCAAATAAAAGAGCGTCGCCTGACCACATTGAACGAAATAAAAACGCATTTGAGCGACGTGTCGGCCAATGAAGTAAATGTTTCGACGAAATTTCTCACCCTCTTGGACTCGATCGATGAGTGTGGCGGCAGGTAAGACACCGGAATCAGACATTGCGAAATCGCAACGAGCATCCGATTAATGTGACCAACTAATTTTCACAGTTCGGAACAAATGAATCTTACGTGTGACATCCTCTGCATTTGTATGTCCAATTTGGAGATCAATGAGTCGAGCACAATCAGTTATTTGGAACGGTGTCTGCAGCACAGCAGTGTCGAGGTGAAGATGCTAGGTCTGAACGACATCGAACGTCGCCTGAATACATCGTCCACGGCAAAAGATTTCGGTCCGAATAGTTTGGTTGCGCTAATAAATTGTTTGGAGAACGACGAAACGAAGGTGGCGGCCGCTGCCATTCGCATTTTAATTAACCTTTTGCCAAAAGCGTTCGATCAAAAGCCAATCAGACATCAATTGGAGCAGGTGCTGGGTGGCAAAGAGCTGGTGCGTTGCCGCGTCTACGACATTGCCGTCAAGTTGAGCCAATTGTCGCAAGAGAATCACACGAATGTCGAGTTCATTTTGGAGAAACTCATCGCCGAGGACACCGACGACATTTTGCTGCAATTGACCGTGCTCGATTTGGTATCTGATTTGGCGCTCACCGATCACGGCCACATTTATCTGGAGAACAAAGGTGTGTTCGCGAAGGTATTGCGGCAAATCGAGCAGCTTGACGATAGCTCGCACAAGTCACTGCTGGTGCCCGGTTACTTGAAATTCTTCGGTCACATCGCCACCGCTCAGCCGACGAAAATCATTGAAGGATTTTCGAGTATGATCAATTCGTTGTTCGATTGCATTTTAGATGGGAACAGTTCGGTGCTGCCAGTTGCCTTCGATACCTTGGGTAAGTTCATCCATTTTTAACGCACACCTCAAATGAATTTTCACACGTATTTGTGCATTACAGGTCATCTGGCTCGCTCGAATGAGGGGAAAATTCTCCTGCATGAATTGCATTCGAATAAATTGAACGAAACGTTGAACGATATTGGGAAGTCAATTCACAATCTGCCAATCCCACTGCAAATTCGCGCCCTGAATTGTTTGGAAACACTTTTCCAATCTTCGGACGATGTGCCGAACAACCACATTGATATGATCACCGAAAAATTGTTTATCCGCTTGACCGGCACAAACCAATTAACTTTCGTTCAGGATTTTTGCCGCAACCCATTTTCTGAAATCAAAATCGCCGCCCTCGGCCTATTGCGATCGATCTGCTGCTACCGATGGGGTCAACGGGCGCTCAGCGAGACGGCCGGATTCATTGAGTACCTGTTGGATCGCAACATCGAATTCGACAAAGATGCCCTTCACGAGAAGTACAGCGTGATAAAAACGCTGGCCGATGCAAGCGTATTCGACGCAGGTACCATTCTACTGATACGGCAGTACATAAAAGATGGCGCATTTTATGTCCCAGGTATCATGGAAGTGGCCGTCGAAGGCTCATAAGTTCATCTTCACAATCTACACAAACATGCCACGAGACACATTGTTCGTTCAATTTTCCGTTTATCGTTACTGATTGTCATTGATTAATGGTACTGATTACTGAATGTGTAAAAATGAAATAAACAAGGGAACGCTTGAAGTCGTATCCTTGCCGTAAACGCAAATTTGGAACCACGCTGTATCAATCCATTCACTTATACGTGCATAGAAATGAATGCACACTCTTCGGTATCACTGGTTTTGTATTGGAAATCCAACAAATTGGAACATTTGTGCTTTCCACATCTGATCAGCAGCCAGCCCTGCGACCCTTTCTTCCGAGAGTTCCGATCATTGACGACGTTAAGGTGCGTTGTCGCCAAAACGCTAGGCAGCACAATTACGAATTGTAGCGTGTTGGGGATGATACAACGTTGTGAGAAGATTGCTTGAATTTGAATTTGAAAAATAATCACTTCGATATCGAGGCTCAAAAATTAGTCGAGTATGACGTAACGTAACACCCTCACAGGTATTGACAAAACATTTCTCGAAATTATAAACGAATCACTAACATTACAAACAAATAAATCATAGGCCAATACGGCATCAAAAACCTTCCTTCTCATCATCAGTGTTTGAAATCCCAAAATTTTACATCTATCAATATACGGAGACAATCTATACGACGTATCACGTCTTCTACTGTCTAATAAATATATCACAAATTGTTTTTGTAGAGATTCGATGTCATCTTTATATACATAGATGCACACGGGGGGGGGGGGCTATTTAATAATGAG
>JANTFB010103758.1:0-12727 GCA_026546635.1 Porricondyla nigripennis | reverse complement strand
ATATGGCGCGTGAGAAGCTAGATACTGTTTATTTACTATCATCAATTAGCACTTAAGCTTGTAAAATTCTATCGAAAGATACCGTGAACGCGTGCCGATAAATTTACTATGGCCAATTTGTGAGGAAAATGGGCCGCACATTGGATCATCGCCGATGTTCGTCATGAGATGAGTGACTCGACGGCAAAGTTGGACGTAGTGATGCCATACGTGAGGAGGTACGAGGAACGACTATTATTATACATTCTCACATTCTCATCTTTCCGCATTTTCCATGTGCCACGAGCCACGACTGCTCATTGCTCATTTCACATGCAAAAACACACGAATTTGCACACCTATAAAATTCCCGCGTCTAGCCCGCGTTTGCATTGCAAAGCCATAAGTTTGCCGTCAAATCGTAATTTCCATTTCCCATTTCCCCCCTTCCTCTTCGTTTCTATTGTCTGCTAATGGAATTCACATCGAATTCTACTCATACACCATTCCACAGAACCGCCACAGTAGTCTGCTGTGGGCTCACATGTACGGGCTCAACGTGGAGATTCGCTTGTATGTGTTTCGTACGGCAGCACGAAAACGCACGTGCCGAGTCCACTTCGGATGGCTGTAGGCTAAAGCATAAAATCGCCATCCGTGTGAGAAGATCGAGCTAAATAGTGTACGAATGGGAATGAATATCGACGTTGACAGCTTGCCCGTGCGTTACCATATGGACAGGAGCGTTCAGTGACAGATTTCACTTCGCCGCCATATTGGGAATTTCTACCTTTCGGGCCGTGGCTATGACGGCCTGACGGTGCTGTGGCATAGTATATATGAATAATACTTGACGTCATTGAATATTTTGGTCCGTGCTGGTGCCGCCGATAGACTAGCGTAGGCGTGTGGCAATGTATGGCTCATACTAGAGATGATAATTGATAAGGAACACACATACGAACAAACAAACAAACAAACAAACAAGCAAATGCTTTTTGGTTGATGTGCGGTTTGCACATTACATTTGGGACACTTAATGCTCGCACAACCTGCACATCAGAACACGTATGCGACGTATCGTCCATTCACATGCACATTAGCAATTATTGGCGTACCATGTGGCACGTGCCGGATATAATTAAATTCGATAAATAGAAATTATGATTAAGTTTTAAGTTTATGAGGTGTTGTTGTTGATGCTGCTTCCGCCGTCGCCGTCGCCGTCGCCACTATTCCTATTTTTGCGCGCAAGCACACGAGTGTAGTTCTTTCGGTGCCACCAGTCAAGTTCTCAAAAGTTTTCGTGCGATTGAAGTAACGGACAGAAGATGGCATCGAAACAATAGTAGAAAGAGTAGTGAACGAAAGAAAGGAATGCCGGTGTTGGCATGCCATCCATTAGGGATGATTCATTACAATCTAATTTATCATGATTTATTTTGCTTTCGCTCTTTCCAGCATGGGTGTGCGACTGTGCGTGTGCGTGTGTGTGGGAGAGAGGGATGTATCGCGTCGATTATTCAAAAATGAATATGGACAATTTAACGTGCCGTACGTCTTGTTCCGTTCCGTTCGACAAGCCATACATAACTGGGGCCTGAGTAGCAACACACAAACCGCATTCAGTTTCATTCCACAAGTGTTCGGATCCGCTCCTCGGGAAACATCAAACAAATGCGCTCTACGAATATAATATTATTATTATTCCCAGGAATGTTTACGCATGGACCTTTGTAATCGAATTATTTGTTGTCGAATATTCAAGCAAATCCGGTTTCGACGTACGCACGTCGCACATGTTTGAGCGATTGTTCTGAGGGTGTATCAAATGTACCGTAATCCTCCAAAACCGATTTTCAAATTTCCGTGATCCGCCCCCAGCGCACCAATAGGAGATCGGAAAAAAGTAAGGCACATCGAGGTGGGCTTAATGCGGTGAGTTTATCTTCGATTGTCAACTCATATACAAGAGACGGAATCAAGTGCACACGATGTATGCCTGAATGAGTGATCGAGAGGTTACCGAAGACCATTCTGAGCTTTTTTCAAACACAGCTCACGCAAGCACAGAATATACAGTGTCACCGTATTTATGAAAGAATTCGAAAGCCTGCAATGCGCACTGAATCCTTCTGATAACATTAACCGACAAATATTTGCAATTCTCCGTAGCTTCATGCATATGACGATACGGATGCACGAGCATTTTTGAATATTCGAGAAAAACAGGTCGATATAAATTGTTCGAGAGCATCAGTGACGTGGAGAATTCTCGAGATCAAAAGACAGGAAAACCATATTCAATTATTTATCGTACGACCAACTTCAATCTACTCACGAAAGTAACAGAAGCGATAAATCGTCCGATTGTGAACCGATGCGTGCTCATTCATTTCATCTAATTTCTTCGAATATTGTCTACTTAAATGTTCAATCGTCGACCGATACTCTCTATTGTTTTCTGTACGAAAACATTTCCCGACCATTCACTCATCGATACAGGAATTAGATTAATAAGCATGGGAACATTCAATTTTTATTTTAATCTTTCAAAACAAACCAATATTTGCCGTTTGAAACTTCGTTGCGTTCCCTGATCAGATTTGGTATAATGAATAGAACGGAGTAGATCGTAATCCAATAAGGTAACCAATAACAAATTACCTGCATTCTGGTATCGAGACTTTTATCCTACAGCTGTCTGCAACAATTTGTATCGGCCAGGTCTCCTCAATGGGACCTAACGCGGCTTCTTCAATCCCTAGACAAGTAAAAAATAAATTCACTTTCTGGCTCACACCATCCACTATGTCGATAAATTAAACCGCATAAACGAACGAACGATCGAACGTACGTTCAACAGAACATACTTAAGAGCTAACAGAACATACTCAAGAGCTACCGCACCCAACCAAATAATAAGAAATGTAAAATATAGGCATAGATAGCATATATTAAACATAGGTTAGCCCGGAGCGTTTTGAAAGAAGAAAAAAATGAAGTGAACATCCGATGGCTTTGAATAGATAAGGGACTCATCGGGCCAATAGGATCTTTGGACCGAAGCAATCACCGATCTGTCCGCACTCTTGTCGTATACAAATAAATCGATTTCGATAGCTGATTATCGACTATGAATTATCCGATCGAATTCAATAGATAAGGACTCTTGGAAAATGTTTATTTATAAATGAAAAAGATCTCTCTAATACCGAGTTGACATCAGCATGGTTGAGGGTGGGCTGGTGAATTCCTGTAAAAATCATGTACCAGCGAGCCTGTGAAACGAATCCTCACTCGCTGAAATCGATTAATAAATGACCGCTGTATTTTAATTGTTCATCCCAAAAACCATGAAGAGATTCGCTTACAACAGCAGTGCAAACAGGAGTGTGCGGGCAGAGAGAAGGTTCCATCGGAAATCTTGTTCGAGATGGTATTTTTCTTCGAAACAACTGATGAATATTCACCCGAATAGTTACTTCCGAATAGTAGGCGTTGCTGTGTGTAGGAGAGATTCTCTACTACACACACCAGCGCCTAGACAAGCAAAAAATAAATTCACTTTCTGACTCACACCATCCACTATGAACTATGTCGATAAATTAAACCGCATAAACGAACGAACGTACGTTCAACAGAGAGAACCATGCCATAAATGATAATATTACATAGGAACAGGGAAAAACGGGAAAACCCGAACCGAGAAAACGCCCTCTGGGCTTTTGAAACTCTACAGATCGCCCTGATTCTTTGCAGAAATATTTCCGCATTGCAATTGCACTTGAATTGTCACTGCACTGCAAACCTGCTGCAAGTACTGCAATTTTTGCAGTAGGTTGCCGTGCACATTTTGCCACTGCAACCAGTTTTGAAATTTCAGAGCAGCGATAATTTTGTGGCAGTTGCAAAGATTTGCAGTTGCAATTGCTTGCAATTGCAAGGCTCAAAACTGCTAAATTTGTTATACTGCAAGCTTAAAATAGGCTCTAGTTCTAGTAGGAAGGATCTGTTTGTATGGTATTTTGGGAGTTTTGAGATGCGGATGGGAAAGAATATTCTGTATTTCAAGGAGATAATTGTGGTGTCAGAATTGGTGTTTTTCATGCTTATCTTCAAAATCCATGTTATAGCTGGAGTTGAAAATCGATCCACCCTGATGAGAGTGCTCGAATATATGGTCCAATCGATCTCGGCGTGTTCGGAATAAATTTTCGTGCGTGCATTGCGGGAATTTCGTGTACAAATTGCATGATTTTCTGTGCGCACTCACCGAAAATGTCGTTTAAAATTTGCTAGAAATTTGCTAATTCTGGTGTAAAATGTACTGCAGTACAGAATAAGCAGCTGCTTACAGCTTACTAGATTCTGAGTGAAATTCGTATGGATTAGCAGTAAACTAGCAGTGCGTGAACAACGCACCGTGTCGGCCATATTAGTTACTGTTGACAGTGGACAAGCGAAGTCGAGAACTCAAGCATCGCACATCCTTAGAACTCAGTAGTTCATGTACACGAGGTCTGTCTATGTATGTGTGCGCAGTTACGAAAGTTCAGAGAGGCGCTGGTGTCGGCCATATCAGTTACTGTCCATTGTCAACTGTGCGAAAAGTTGAGTTGACAGTGGACAGTTACTAATATGGCCGAGACGGTGCGTTACACACTGCTATTTTACTGCTAATCCATACAAATTTTACTCAGAATCTAGTAAGCAGCTGCTTATTTTGTACTGCAGTACATTTTACACCAGAATTAGCAAATTTCTAGCAAATTTTAAACGACATTTTCGGTGAGTGCGGATTTTCTTGTTCATTTTGTTTGATACGCTCTAACTCTAAGGTTTCATGCTGAATTCGAATCAATACACATTTGAATAGCGGTTTCTATATTGGATTTGTATGTGCGAAAACGTACGATAAACGCACGCATCAAACATTCTTTTTCCGTTCGCATTCTATTGCACGGCAGAGAAAACGTTTCCAGCGTCCTCCACTTTGCGGTCGCCCCCTCCCCCCTCTTTAAGGTTCAAGGGTGCCGGATTTATTAACTGATGGAAACGATTCTGTAAAATAAGATGCATATATGTTATGTGGTGTGCTCTGCGTGCCGTATACTCATCTCCGATTGCATCTAAGTTGCTACAACAACTAATCTGGTTCACTCGTATGATCAACGATACTAGAATGTGCAATAACATATGTTTTTGAACACCACATACACCACCAAAGAAGTTCGATTCATCAAAATTTGTTGGTTGATAGATCGTGTCTCTGCTCATACCCGTACGTCATACATATAACAATAAATTACCCGCTTCCATTCAATTTATCGCTTTTCATGCAATAAATCAATCTGATCGCACTAGCAGCATCACGAATCCGGAACGCCGGAACGGAGCATCGAAAAGCGATCAATGGAATCGTTGCAAGACACTTCGCAGTATCAATTTCCGCGCAATTGCTTGCCGCAAATTCGCGTTCATAATTTATGGAACGTTTGCACGGGCATTCTCTTCGGCATTAACTGGTATCATGTATTACAGCCGCACTGAATTTATGAGTGTGACCGCACGCTGTCGCATACCTTAAATATAAATGCAAGGTGAACGAATGCACGGTGCTCAACGAATGGATGTGCCACGGCTCACTCAATTTTTCTTCTCTCCGTTTCGAATTCTTGGGTGCCCTGCACAGAGCACATTCGAATTGAATGAGAAGCTGGCAGTTAACATTTTCTGTTTTTTCTCGCTCCCGTCAAGAATTCATTTCAGAAAACTAATAATTTATTTCCGTAATATATAATAATATGCCGAGTTGAAATGTCGCGCTTTCTTCTCCATCTCGACTGCAGCATTCGTATGGCGGTACGCGAGCCTTGCACGGGTACGCTTTTTTTGATTCCTTCTTCCTCTTGGACGATGAAGATCGTTTCGTTCGAATCGCTTTTTTTTCGCTGGAAAAATGTAATGGAGACTATGCGAGTGTATGTTTACTTTACTGCACAGTGTACTGCACACTATACACTAGAGTGGGCCAAAATTTCGAACCCTTTGCTTGTCATCTCTTACTGACTAGTTTTCGCATCGATCTGTTTGCATTAGTTTCGGATATAGTGGATCCTCCAAGCTTCAATGCTAGGTTGCTCGGTTGCGGATGGGAATATAACAGTTGGGCTGAAAAGTTCATAGGAGAATGGATAGATGGCGCAACTAGTACTGTTTTCATATGATTTTTATTTAGTACCAACCTTCAAACGATGCAATTTGACAGCAATCGGGCAATTGAGTGAAGCAACTTTTGTTATTGTGAAAAAAAAAAAAAATCCTGAAGAATTTCCTGTGTTGATTAAACACTGCTTCTTGGCAAAAAAAAGTAGAGTGGAAACCAAAGAATGGCTTGATAAATATTATCTGGACTCTGCACCAATCAACCGTTGAAAAGTGGTTTGCAAAATTTCAAACCGGCCATATGAGCACCGAAGACGATGAACGCAGCGGACGCCCAAAAGAGGCTGTAACGAACGAAAACATCAAAAAAATCCACAAAATAATTTTGAATGACCGTAAAGTGAAGTCAATCGAGAGAGCTGAGACTCTAAAGATATCAAAGGAACGTGTTGGACATATCGTGCAAGAATATTTGGGCATACGAAAGTTCTCCGCAAAGTGGGTGCCGCGCTTGCTCACAATGGAACAAAAACAAGTGTCTCAAATTGATGAAAACGATGGTCGAACTCAATGAATTGGGCTACGAATTGCTTCCACCGTATTCTCCAGATCTGGTCCCCAGCGACTATTTCCTGTTTGCAGACCTCAAAAGAAAGAAATTTAGCACAAAAAAAAATGTTTTTTTCTGTATTCACCTACGAACTCTTCAGTCCAACTGTTATATAGAAGTATTCTTGACTGTAATTTAGCAGAAGTCCTTTCAGTCGATAGAATCCATCGGGATATCACCAGTGAGTTCTTACACGTCGGAATCGATGGAGGAGGATACGACAATCGACATAAAAATAGAATGTGTGCTGCTGTTGGACCCATCCGGAAGTGATGTAAATAAGATATTCCGAAAGTTCGGGCCACCCTACTGTACAGTGTACGGTGAACTGTACAGTGTACACGTATATATAAATTGTGACTTGTCGCACGGAGTAGTGGAGAAAATGAAATGGTATTTTGTGTGTGTGTGTGTGTGTCTGTCTGGAGACGATGATATGCAGCTTACGAGCAATCTATCTTTTCCTTGGAGAGCGTTTCGCCTCAATGAAGGCGGCATGACGGCATTGCTAAGCCATTTAAAATTGGTCGTACACCATTGCATAGTAAAAATGTGCTTCAACACAAGTGAATGGAAACGACAGTTTTTAATGAAATTTACCGTTTCGGTATCTACCTACCTAACCTATATATACTGGGTGGTCGCATCAAAACAGCGGCGGCGGCGACAGCAGCGGCACCAGCAGTGAAAACGATGCGTCGACAAGGGCAGAACCTAAACTGTTTCGATTTTTCTTCTTTCAACGATGCGTTCGTGCTCGTTGGTTTTCTTCTGCACTCGAGACAAATGCGCACAAGTGATCTCATAAAATGTAAATTAGAATTTATGCAAAGAATGCGAATAATTTAGATGAACGAGGCACACACACACAGCACCCCCACATTAACAGTCGCACTCACGCTCTAGCTAGCACACATTGGGGAAAAAACAGTAAATATATAAATGATATGGGAGATGGTGAGAAATCGCATGCTCGTTTTCGTGACAAATAAGAATTCCAATGGCATCGGCCATCGGATTGGCAGGGCATGCTGTCGGCGCTGATGCGCCGCTTCGTGTCGTTCATGTACAAATGATTACGTGTTATTTTGCATGAAAAATGAATAATCATTTTAATCGGAATGGAAGAATTTCATTGCCCCTGAAATATGAAAAAAAGGAAAATACCGCGAAACGAACAGATAACTGATGCCGCACACGAACGTCGCACATGTTGCACGGTGAATTCTGTTTCGTGTGCTGTGCGTCCCATGAAAAAACGGAAGAAAATACCATTTTCAATTGCACGAGGCTCAGAGCCGAGCCAAATGGCCTTTAATCGAGTACCGATTTTCGATTATCTGCAGACGGAAATTGCTGAATATAAAATAGATCGGAATGAAAGCCTGGAGAACGAGAAAAAAGTTTTTTTTTGCTTTTTTGCGCTTGAATCGGGTGTTTTCTGATTGCGTGTTGAGGTTTGCCATTCGCATCGACAGTATGCTATTCCATGATTCCATCATTAGTTTATTTTATCCGCACACAATCGAGTGTAATTGAAGGTGAATTTGTGAAATTTTGCGGCGTGGCCTTCCCCGCCATGCCACAGTCTCACAGCTATTTTGGAAAGAAAACGGTGAAATGGAGGCGAAAGGCGATGTCAAGAGCATGGTTGATCTTGATAGAATGAGAGGAAGAGAGAAACTGAGGGGCCCAGAGAAAGAAAAATCGATTCAATCGTGCGATAAATTTACATTTTCACATTCTGCATAAAATATATTGTCGTCTCTTCGTCTGTAGCCGTATGGTTTATACGCGGAATGTGGAAACCAACGGTAGACGAGTCCATCGCTGGGCACATTTGTTAGCAGCCGAGTGAGAATATCGTATTTACGGGGATACAGATGCTGATGCCGCTGCCGCCACCGTCGCACACTATGTAAATTCATTCGATGCTTAACCGCACAAAATGAAAATCGAATCGTTGCTGTTCTTTTCTCCGGGTTCCGCTTACGCCTTGCGCTGTGGCCCGAACCTCACACAGAATGCGCACTGTCACTTCGTGCATATTTCGTATTTATAGCCATTTTCACCGCATGATATAGATTCGTGCTGAATGTCTTTCGCGCTCTCTCCCTCACTTCCGTTTTTGTCTTTGGACCGCCATTCTGTGGCTTTTTTTAAATGGCATGTACAATTGTACTCACCCACACATGTGTATAATACATATCGACATCCCCCTTCGCGAACGGTATCCGACGGGATGTTCATTGGTAGGTACTAGGTAGCAACAGCACCACCACTGACAAGTCGACGATTTATTTCAGCATGAGTCAGTGTGTTTGCGTGTGTTTAAGTGAAGAAAATGCTATCCAATCGAATGCATTCGAAAGAACACACAACACCGATTTTTCCAGAAATGTTGGGTCCGCAGTTGCTGAATCGCATGGTTGTAAATGGTATATCCACGAATATTGACGAAGGAAAACAGAGGCAGACGTATGAGAAACGAAAAATGGTAATGGATAAAAGGAATTCCACATAGATATCACATCGAGACCACAAATGGACCAGCCCGGATTGTATTGTGAGATGTGATGTGAGTGCAATGCGTCCGTCCGCATCGATCGTTTGCAAGGCAGCAGCTGCAGCCAGCGAATGGGGGCAGCACCCACACGAAATTCGCCGCAATGAACGACTAACGACCGTGCGCGTACGCATCTACATTAGTATTACCTACATTAATGAGCCATGATGTAGTACAATCTATTTATGCTCGGATCGCTAAATGAACGTCCGAAGCGGAGCGTTATTTTAATGCACATAATTATCATTTTTGGTGTGCACAATTAGCGGTGTTTCATTTCAATTTGATTTTTCTCTGGATTTTTTCTCCGTTTTTTTATTTTTCATAATGTGATCATGACGAATATCACTTTATTATTGCGTATCTCGAGAGAGTGTGACGTGCTGATGGGATGCACGGCACAGCACACAAGCACCGGATACGGTAAATGTACGTAAATTGTACCAGCCACGTATGTGCCTTGTTCGCAATACGTATCGGCTATCGGCCACCGCCATTATAGTATGTTTTACTCATACGTCCGTCGGCCGTACGGACAGCAAACGATGCTACGCACGCATACACATGCGCGCGTAGAGTACATTCCACATTATGCGCGGTGAATGGCTGTAATCTGCATTCGTGTCGGCTGACCTTTTTTCTACATCGGCGATCGGGCGCTAAATAAAATCACATTTATGTCGTGCTCATGCTTTCACTTACTACGTACATCGTCCATATTCATACATACACATGTTTTCGCGTTCTGCGTGCATTTGACAATATCCTGTTTTCGTAGGTCGAGACCCTGTGCACAGCACTCGACGCCCCTTCCAGCTAACCCCCATGCTACGGTATCCGGCTCCGGCAGATACATTTGATATATTCATTGCTCGCCCGCACCTATGTCATGCAAAAAATCCAGTGTTACGTTCGACGGGATTCACCCCGAACAGCCGGCAGCAACAGTATTCAGCTGGGCTTATTTTGTGTTGGTGACGCTCGTGCGGTATCGGCGATTGGTATGGAAAGTAGACGAGGGACACTGGACAGTGGATACTGGACAACGGCTACACGCCGACATTATAGGATTATTTATTCATTGTGTACCCACTGGTTGTTGTATTGTATACGACTATACGCTGTACGGTGTGTCCAATATAGCCTGTCCATGTCCACGTACTCCTGAAATTTCCTTGTCGCCACCTTTTTGTTATTTTGTTTTTTATTTGTGTGTTCTCGTTGCTGTTTCGTTTTTCGTTTCTCGTTTTTCGGCGGTACCTGGCATGTGGTTCATTTTTGTTTTTGTCGCTCGCAGCACAGCGATTCCTCATTTCGCTTCGCCCTCACCACACGCACCAGCCACCAGCCCAGGTACACACAGGAACAATTTGCATCGTGCCGATGATCGTAGCGACATGGGCCGGGCGATAAAGGTTTCGTCATTTCAATCTATTAAAAGCGATTAGAGAAGCGGATTTGCGCGACAAAATGTTTGTTAACACTTGTGTGCCAATTGGAACGGTAGAAAATACAAATCGAAATGTTGTGTCAGGGTGCGTGCAGAGCTGTATAGGTGATCGTGTGTAGGAGAAATCGGGGTTGTTTCCAGTGAGGGAACGCTCGAAGACAGAAGGGGAGCGGAAATGAAGTCTACAAATCTGCACAAAGCTTCGGGCATCGAATTACTATTGTTCTCGTTTTCATTTAATTATTTTGTTCCCCAGAGAGGGAGAGAGAGAGACAAACGAATAGAATAACAGTGCGCATTGCGACCGCCATCAGCACCAATGCAATGGAACGAACGCAACGACATGTTCGATGCGACCTCAGAAGGCTATCGAAGCCATCGGAACAATATAGCGGAGGTGAGAGTTTACGTGTGTACGACCGAAGCAAATGGAACATGACAAGTAAAAAGTGGACACAACGAAAGCCGAATGCGGGGCAAAAGAAAATCCGAAATTCATTTCGTAATGTTCGTCGCGAATAGATTTGAAGATAGTAGCACACCGAAAATAAACAATGGAATACACGCACGCAGCACACCCACACGCCACACCACACATACGAACGAGGTAGACAGCGATTCGGAATGTCAACAGCACACTTTCGATCGTCAGGCGAGAATTTTGCTATTCGTTAACGCAGTTCTGTGTGAGTGTGTTTATCATGGATGTTCGCGCGCAAACTAGGCAAAGCATATACACGAGACGGCAAACACGTGCACGACAAAACCAAAACGTAGTCATCGCCCATCGCAGAATGGGAAGAGCCGAGAACAAACGAACAGAACCTATAGAAATCGGCACCGTTCCACACCCGCGCCGCACACACTACGCCCGTACAATACGATCGCCCATTTCCACAATTATTATTATTGTTATTATGAGTCGTACGGCATTGGAATGTGACATGAATGTGCCGCAGATGTCGTCGCATACTGTGTGAAGCCTCTAACAGTTTCGCACTCAACATTTATGAGTGCCGCTCACGGATCAAAACAGTATACCATCCCCAATACTCAGAAAAGAACGGGACAGCCGGGTGGTTGAAGACGGGACTGAATGACGACGGGTGGAGGAGCCCCTTAAGCTCTGCATCTCCTCTCTGACATGCGAATAGAAATGATTCTTATTCCATATCGTCTAGCGGCGTTCAATTGAAGTGGAAGAATATACATGACGTTGGGCACAGAGACGCGATGATAGCAAAAAAACCGCCCATCGGCATTCTCGTTTTGCTCGCGGCAAACATTTCTGTGTCAACATCGATAGCACAAAAGAATGAGTGCGGGCGAGGGGAGAGCACGATACCGTGTAACGCGTATGAACTGTCTCCTCTGTGTGCGCAATCCGTTGATGCTTTCCGAAAATAGAAAATTAAAATTGGAATGTTGCAATTATTATTATTGTTGTTACGGCACGGACAATTCCGTTTAACCGAGAAGCATTTCCCTTTTCCGTTCTGCCTTTCTTTTTCTCTCCTCTGTTTTGTTGGTGTATTGCGGTGATTTTCGCCATTCGAGTCTCGCCGGTTCCATCATTCATCGCCTCAATCGTATGTTTTACATTGTTGCGTGGGATGATTGCATTTGCCTTCGAGTCCGTTAGTTCATGGCCAAAGAAACGATTGCTGACGGCACGATAATTTGAGTGAACCCGACCGATTAAGGACAAACCATTCGAATGCTTTTGATTGTCTTCGATGAGATTTTCCATTGGAATGCGTTCCCCCTGCCACACATTTGTACGCAATTTACGCACATAAGTGCGTTCGGTACATATGCAGACGACCGAAAAATGGGCCATTCCTAGAATCGACCCAATGTTTCGAAGGCGTTTCGAATGCGTGAATTATCGGCCGACAGAAGAATTCAATTTTATTCAATAGAAATTCGTTTGTGTCGTTGCAAATTGGATGGC
>JANTFB010103647.1:0-12733 GCA_026546635.1 Porricondyla nigripennis | reverse complement strand
CCCCTGGTCGATTTAGCGTTCGTACATTCCAGGTTGTAAATCTCAAATCCTTTTTCGATTGCCGTTGTCGTTTGCCAGCTTTCCGATGAGTCCGAGACGTTTTTTGCAAATGTTCCGTAACGATTGACATTTTGACTGGGGATATGCGAGTACGTAGCCCGCCACGGGTGGTTAGCCCGGCGCCCAAACTCTGGATTTTGTTCGCAACGCGGTCTCCCGAGACACCCGCGCGCTACCCCTCTCTCATTAGCTTTTCTCGTTGGGATTGGTTGCCGCGCTGGGATTGGTTACCGCAACCTTTCGACGAACTCAAAAATCACCGGACTGCGCCCGTGTCTCAATGTCGACACTTCGTGTAGGCCGAGATTAAGAGCTGGTACTAAGAGGCTGTGTTTTACGCGTTCCATACCCTTACGCGTCTCTAAATATCTGCTCCTTCGAATATATTGTAATTTTGATTCTTCATCGTGATATGTTGGACCAAATCTAGCAATAGCCAAAATTTCCATTTTGATTTAGTATGAATTCTATTCGATCAGCACTTGAAAACATGCCTGTTTGATTGAAAAAACAATGGCTTTGCATACCGTTCGACGCCCATCGGCGACCTACGAGTACTCACACCTACGTATTCGCCATGCGTTATGCAAACATTCATTTCAACGACGATGTGGCACTGCTTTACGTTTACGAGGCACTCATAAAAATGAACGTTTCGGTAGTCATTCACGGTAATTCGCAGATACAGAGAGATGGAAAGATTCGCTGTACGCACCGAATCACCCGATACGCATCACACTCTGGATTATTTCAACGTGCCGAGAGCATACATGCACAGGCACACGGTCGGTTTGTATGGGAGCACCCAAACCGAAACTGATATTGATGAATATAAAAGCATAGCAGTGGATCTCCCTTAGGAAAAACATTTTCAGGGTACTCAGGGGCACCCTCATGTTAACCCTTGCGGGGTAAAAATTAGAAATAACTCTTCAGAGTGAGAAAAGAGGGGGGGAGGTTCTAGTACCAATTTCACCCCGCACGGGTTAACGTGGGGGTACCCCAGGGAGGGAGTTTTAACGTTGTGCCATTACATTCACAGCATCGGCTTCGGTTTGGCTGCTTGGCTGTTTGGTTGCTCCCCTAAAAACGACTGTGTGCATGTATGGCCGATGGCCGTGAGCCATACTGTTTGTGCTATGGTTGGCATTTCTGTGCCGTTCGTGTTGTGTTGGAGGGGGGGAGGGGCCCACGCAGCGCCCTTCATAGACCGATGTTTGCACCGATTTGCGTGCATATATGCGCGTCCATATGAATGATAAATACATTACGCGTGCTCAATGTACTCCGCACATCTATTATATTATGTATCAAATTATATTCTAATAGCATGATATATATCCGGTTACGATATGTGCATGGTGCACACATTATACAGCCCGTATGCATGCTACTGAACGCCGATGAGCGCGTTCGGGTATTAGATAAATCTCCTGAATGATATGGTTTTTACTTCTCTCCTACCTTTCGCTCGATCGTCTCCTCCTTCTCCCTTTTTCTTAGCCCCCCCTCTCTCTTTCTCTCTTTCTTTCTTACTCAGTGTTGTTTTGGCGCCGTACATTGCTGCCTTATTTTTTCACCGCTATTCCGATCACAGATACAATGTTTCCGGTAATCTATTTTATTATTATGTTCCCACACACACTTGCACGCAATTTTCCATCATTATTTCCATCGTCACTCTTCGAGCGGAGTGCTCTCACCGCACATCCCAGCACAAACACGTGATGGCCTACGACATATTTGCTATTTTTTTTCCCAAATCGATCGTCGCTAAAGCTCATACGTATCGTGATATTTTAATGCATTGCCGGGTGCATTTTTCGACATGACATCGACAATCCCACGTTGCGTCGTGTCTTTGTCTAGTCGTACGTAATGGCGGAAAGTAATAAGGCGGAGAAATAGAACGACAAAGGAAATGTTCACTGAATCAATTTGTACATTATGCAGAAGTGGAAAAATGCCGTCGCCAATGTAAGACCAAAATAAGATATCCTTAATTTTTTCGTCTTATTCTTTTTCTCTCGCAGGAATCTCAAGTGAAATCTGTTGGATTTGATGACGCATTTCGAGCATATCTTGAGCATACTGATCTCCCAAACCTGTAATCGTAGAGCGTAGACTGTGACGAAGACCAGAGAGAGTGGATGTATAGTATAGTCAGTCTCAATAATATCTTCACTATTGACAGATAAGTTGGCTGCCCTGCAACGTGATGCCACGCACTTGTGTGTGTGTATATGTGTGATGCGTGAGCCTCGTGCGCCCGATGCGCTAGACGTAACTGTCCACACAGGGATACGCACACCGTACAGTGTACGTGTTCACGCTGCCCATCTATGTGTGTACAGTAAATTTAGCCCAGATAGACGAATCAACACAATATTCATATGTTTTGTCATTTCGGGACATTCTGACATAGACAAAGCATTGAATTTGTCCCCTCAGGGATGTCGGGCAGTGTTACCAACTAAATCAAATTTCAATGAGTTTCTTAGTTTCAACATCATTCGGGAAGATATTTTTGAGACTGACTATACATTTTGCTTGTGTAGTAGTAACTGGTTGAGTGGATGCTGGTGCGAGAGATCGGTGCAAAATCACACGGCAGCATGCCTCACGTCGTGCAAAGTGAATATAGGTATGTGCTGAGGTGCCACTACCGATCACCGTCAATTCAATACAAAATCAAATTACATCACATAGCGTACAAGCACATAATATCGTTATTTTTATGGTTTGGCATAAAATTTGTTCTTTTTTCATACATTTTAAAGATAGAGGAGCTTTGCTGGTCGCCACACACTCATGGTAAGGTGGGGAATATGGTAACCGCATAGCTTGGCAATGCCTGATGTTGGCTTCATCTATTAACTTGCCTCATTTTTTTGATTATTTTTACGAAAAATATTCCTGTTATCTTCCGCTCATTGGCGCCTATAAAATAGGAAGACATTCTGCTTTTTCCTTTCTTCTATCACATTGCTGCTCTCGTTCATTTATGTGCCACAGTTCATCTCACGTTGGTCAAATATGCTGTGAAATAAAGCGTGCGTGAGTGTTTATTTGCAGGTGCTTGTAATCCCAACGTCCCGATTGACGAAAATGAATGAAGCCCATTGATTATTATGTATTCATTGATTACTAAGAAACATAAGTCAATATATCGACGGACACACCCAGCGCTGGACTATGCAATCGTAAGGTGAATATAATTCTGACCATAGTGAAATTGAGACTTCGATACTCTAGCGTGCACGAGAGTATACGAAGTCTGAACGAGGACTGAATTATATTCACCTTACGACAGCATAGTCCAGCTCTGGACACACCGATGGTAGGACGCCATATTGATTTCTGTTTCTTGATAATCGATGAATACATGATAATCAATGAACTGCATCCATTTCCGTCACACGGGGTATCTATCGTCCGGCAGAGGCACATACACTCACGCCAGATAAACGCATGCTGACACACTTTATGACTACCTTCGCTTTTGCACATAAATCTATCATCGTAAATTGAATGAATCGTTTCGAA
This sequence comes from Porricondyla nigripennis, assembly GCA_026546635.1. NCBI lineage: Eukaryota > Metazoa > Arthropoda > Insecta > Diptera > Cecidomyiidae > Porricondyla > Porricondyla nigripennis. The sequence goes on along the minus strand of JANTFB010103647.1, from coordinate 9,127 downwards.
GTGAAATTCAGGTGCGTGCCCATATGTGTCTGTGTGTGTGACGACTGCAGAGAAAAATCAATGGCAAAGTGACATCTTTCCATCGTTCGCACAAGAAATTCGTAAATAATATTATTTTAAATTGAACGATTGAATCGATGGCAGATACAAGCAGCCACATGACAGTCGCACTCACAATCAGTGCACACATTCCTATTTACTGTATATTTATGCTTAGCTCACTGCTCACGTCACGTCGTTCGATGGATTTTCTATTCCATATTCATCCCGCACGCTTTTTTCCATCGTTTCTCCGAACTACCGATATTATTCGCATGAAGAAATACGTATATCGTATGTTATCGAACGAAGTCGGTAGAGCATCCAGTGAGAAATACCTATATATGTGTAGAGATGGGGAAGCGAAACAGGAAGGTGGGGTGGCCGGGGGAAGACTCTATACATCGAAAAATGAATTGGCGGGCGTGAGCGATATAATATATATTTCTCGTTGTCGCTGTCGTCGTCGCCATCACCGTCATCCTCGGCACACTAATTTCCGTTTTTCGCTTTTGACATTTATTGAGCGGGAAAAAATCATTGTTCGTTATTATTGAGCAGGATGTTGGAGATAGCTCTGCCCAATTACAGCTCCCATAATTTCAATTGAAAATTGGAGATAGGTTTCCATGATGCAGCCACATCAATTCAATATCATCGGCCTCTTCATCGACATCACCAGCGTCGTCGATGTCGTCGGCAACGGCATTGCCGCCGGTATCAGTGCACAAATGGACCGGGATGAGACCGTCGAGCCGAAAATGTATGAACATGATTGCAACGAGAAAGTTTTCAACTTGACTTAATGAGCATACATTCAACTGATTGTGACTGCTATAGCGCGACGACCGCATTTACAGCCAGCTTTGGAAGGTGCGCAAGAAAGTACCTGCTCGTCGTCGTTAAGAACGCGCTAAAACAGAATACGAGTGACGCTCACCACCAACACAAACTGATCAACAAAATAAAAACAAAAGCGAAATGAAAATGAGGGGAAAAACAAAATAAAAAGCCGAGCGAAAAGTAAAATTACGGCAAAAACTTTATGGCAAAGTTTAATCAAATTAATTCGAAATTTCATCTGCAATTTTGTTGTTGGTCGGTGTACAAGTGCGTGCGTGTACGTGAACGCGTGTCTGTGCATGTGCGCGACGATTAAATTGTCATGTCGCGTCGACGACCTCAACATTTCAAAATTAATTTCATCGTCGAGATGAATAAGATTGACGCGAATCAGCCAGACCTGGCGACGATATAATGGAAAAAGGGATAGTCGGCTATCCGGTCATGGAACAACGTCCATCCGTTCAGCCACTTCCATCCTGGCTTAGCCCAAATGGGCCATGAGAAAATGTTCAGATCGTATTCTTGGTGAACTTTTCCATCGGAACGGCATTCGTACGAGTTGCACCGTGCTACACGCATAGCGTATGAACCCATCTCCACTGTCGACCATCCATGAACGATCCAATCTTCATTGAATTTTCGCAATTCTCTACAGTCTACATATCACATCTCTGGAACGCATATCTGAAGTTCGAGATAGAAATATCAGCAATGACAGCAACGGCAATATCAGCGCCACCAAAGTCAAACATCTAATAATACATGATAACTCTTTTCACCTCTTCTTTTCTTGTTTCAAGCTCAGCGGATAGAGCTGCCATCATTTGCATGACACGTGCCCGTTGATTGAAATGAAAATTGCCTGCGAAGCATTTCAAACACAAACAAGCAGTACCACTTTTCATAGACACATGACCAAGCATGTCAATGCGGTGCACACAGTAAGCAAACACGCACGCACACATACACACCCACACATAGAAACTGACGCCCAGAAGAGTCCCTTCGCCTGTCAAAAATAAATGAAAATATAGAAAGGCTTGTGCTAATTTGCGTTGGAATCTCAAGATCGACGAAAATTGGACAGAAACGATTTTGATGTTCCAAAATTGGGGAATGCGGTCGATGCCGAGCTCACGTGAATATATTTTGTATGAATGAATCGAACGATCGAGCGAAGAATTCGGTGCAAATATTTGCATGTGCGTAAGCGAATCCCTGTCGAGCGTTTATTTGCGGGGTAAGCATATACGTCTACTGTCTGTTGTCTACTCCATCCGTTCGAATATATCACATTCCATCTGGCAGAAGTGACTATACCGTACATATGTAAATGCATACATTCAAATTAAAATATGCTACAGGTGGAGACCGGAGAGGGAATGCTATTACACGTTGTTTTTTGTTTTCGAAACATCCGAATTCCGACCGTTCTCATCGCCGCCGTCGCCTCTGTCGTCGGCATCGTCGTCGTGGTAAGCAAGTCGGAACTCCTAGCGCGTCGCACCCACCCGTTTTACATCTCAGGCTATGGTTTGTCTTGCATTGCTTATTTCTCCGACCATAAACTGGTTATTATTTTTTTTTAAACTGAATTCACGTGATTATGGCAGAGAAATCCCATACGATTTTGATTTACGACTCACATGGCACAGCATTGGTGAATGGATGTAGGACCGTGGGCGTGTGGGGGCCGTAAAATGGTTTTGTTCGGGGAAAATAATCACAGCAAAGTGTTCTCGTGGCCATCCGAGACATTCTGTTTGCCGAAAATTGAGCTTGTGGCGAAATGGCGGGCATCAGAGTGGAAGTGGATGTAGAAGTGGTAGTGGGGGATATAAATGGACCCAGAGAGGTTGACGATGACGACGGCAGCAGCAGCAACAGCAAAAGCAACAGCACCATCATTATGAACGAACCACTTATTTATTTATTTTTTCAGGTTGATACGCTTTTTCGTCGTTGTTATTTATTTTATTTATTTATTTTGTTTTTGATAAACTTCGTAGACGACACATCTCATTTGTCCATAGCGACGAAGCCCAATGTCTAATGGGACCGAAAATCGACTATGGAATTCAATCAGTGTACAATGTACATACGCACACGCTGAAATACGATATATTGATGATGTTGTTGTTTTTTTTTCATTTTTCGATAGGGGAATTGAATCAGCGACGGCGTGTGCATTTCATTCCAGGGAAAAATATATTGGTATGTTAGGTATATTCATATATTTTACGATGAAATAAATACTCAACGTAACATCCAATTAGTGGCGATTATTTATTATTATTATTGTGCACTTTTTCTCCGTTGTCACGCTGGCATCTGGTGCGTGAAATCGTATCGAACGATCGGACGTTGCGCGCTGGTGTGTCTGCACTACAAATGAATAACAAACAATTCGTTCCATTTTGCGTAGGAGAATTGAAGGAGTGAGCAACTCTTCATCGCAGTGCTCTTTCTGGAACCATGAATGTGGACGCAAATCCACTGAAAGGCTCTGGGTGCAGAAATTTGGACCGGAAAATTCTAACAACATTTCAGTGTAGCGCACGAAACTTCCGACATGGAGCAAGTTTTCGACGAGTAACTCATTCTGGGAGCGTAATACGGATGCAGATTCCACCCGGGGACCGTTTTGATGAAAAACAAGTAGCGATCCAACGGAAGTGGTTGATGAGGAGTGAGGAGCGAAAAAATCGAGTTCCAGGTGGTGCGGCTCCTTGTCAATTAGTCGTGATTCGATGTCGATCGAACCAGACATAGATGTTGCATTCGAAAAATATCTTCTCATCTTTCCCTCTCTCACACTTCAGATGGTAAAACGCCAATGTGTTATCTTTGTCACGCGTTTGTCACCTTCATGCCAATGTCCCCGCACTCTCGCTGACATTATCCCAACTCACCATCTCCCAACATGCTGGATATATTTTATTCACTTAAAAAGTTTGTGGTGGAACTTTTTGTCATCGATTCGAGGAATCAAGAAGAGCCCCACAGCCCGAAGCGTGTTCGCACCTTTGAAACACCCATCGAGATTCATTTTTCAAAATCGATGGAAAACTGAAAGTGAACGGTAGCGTTGGCGCTAAGTTTTCACATCTTCTCGCAAATGATAAGAAAATCCCAATAAGTACCATAGCATTTATGCAATATGAATATGCATTTGATGTGACAGGGAGTCCACGGTCGAACGACCTGAAGTGAGCGCCCCAACGAACTAGACGCAAGCTTCGTCACACAACTATTGATCAATTGCGTCGATGGGCTTGGGCGTGTTTGTATCAGCTATGAATTCGGGAATGAGTTTTCCAACCAGCTGGAAGTGTTTATGAAAACTTATATTTTGTCGTTTGAAGTTTTGAGCCGCTGGCAAAACATATATTTGCGAATGGAACAATTGAACAATTTGGCCAGGTGGGGGAAGAGCGATGGACCAACCTATAGCTTAATTTGAGTTCCCGATTTTCACGTAGGCTAATGAATTATTAATTTGATGGAAAATAAACAGACGTAAATGAATCGTTTCGAGCGAATTCGTTAGCTGGAGTTGCTGCTGAAAGCCCCATGTCGTTCATGCCACATGGAAAACTAGGTCGAGAACGGAATATGAGTACGACGGGCATGTATCGCACATTTTCAAATTCACACATTGATGGTGTGCATGCGTTCTTGTTTCGCATATCAGAAAGACGTTGTTTGCTTTGAGGGTGATGATGTTCCAATTTCCGTTTTTTGAACAGACAACACGGTAATTTAATGCGTCTGCCAAGATCCGAAACGCAACTGTCATTTGAATATTATTCTAATATCGCTTTTGAGCGCAGCCCGAAAACACCCTTCATCAATCGCACGTTTGGCACATTTTACGGCCGTGAATAGCCATACCAACATAAGTCGAACGTATACAATGTTTAAGCTGCTGCTCAAGACAGGGGAGAACAATATTCGAAGCATGTGAGGTAGACGCGAAAGAGATAGAACTGTGTGCATTGGCAAAACTATTAATTCACAAATGACCCAAAAGTTGCGCAGCGGACACATTGATTTCATGAAGATCTCTTGTGTTTGCACACTCGAAGAAATGAACTATTCATGGATTACTTATAGACCGAGAGCCGAGGATGAAATTCGCACCTCATAAGTTTGGCTTCAGCTTTTTGCATATGTTGTTCCTCTTAATATAACATTTCTATATTTCAGTGTTTTTTCCCGAAAAATCGGGTACTCTCCGAAAGTTGATGGGAAAACACTGCTTCCAGACCACTCCGAACCATAGTTACTCCAGATCTGAAACTTCATGTATTGTTTTGAATCAATGTCAACATTCTATGTGCAAATTTGGTGCACGCAAATACGGATATTTTCCTGGAACTGCGTCCACAGTGATGCTTCCTGGATGAGCATTGCGATGGAGTTTTGCTCGATGGCAGCAATTCCGTGTCCGGCAATCGGAAGGTCAATCAATGCTACATATGAATTTTCTGCATCTAGATCGAGGCAGAACCTTAGAACTACGTCGGAAACTTTGAGTCACAGCTGTTCCTTATAGCCGATTGATGTGACTGGTTCCGTGCAAATATAGAAATGTTATGTTAAGGGGAACAACATATGCAAAAAGCTGACACCAAGTTTATGAGGTGCGAATTTCATCCTCGGCTCTCGTTCTAGTTTTTGCCTTATTTGCTGAAGCAAGTTGAATAGTAGCAACTGGGCCGATGGTTCTTTACTGTGGAGAAATTAATATGAACGAACACTGGGCCATCAGGTCCATTTATTGTCCACTGATTCGCTCCATTTCGGAATATATCTCTCCAGTTTGTTCTCCTTGGTATACTATTCCAATCAACCGTTTAGAGCTCATTCGAAAAATAAATTATTATGGATTCCATTGACTTCGTGCAGGATGTGTTGGATTGGTTCAGGCTACTTTTTCCACAGTTGAGTACCCTCGAACTGAAGTAGAACTATCAGCCATTTATATTTTCGCAAACTCGCTGATTGATCAGTACAATTGGGTATAGTGGCACTTGCTCATACAAATTCAAGACGGTTACATACCCATTCAGACGAATGAGTAATAACTTGCTAAGTGCAAATATGTCGTAAAATAGTTAACTAGTAGTTTCGCTACAAGCCGTATGTAATTCATAACTAGTCCATTTCTGTGTGTGCACCTTTGACTGCGTAAAACGCTTTCTCATTCCAAATTTGGTAGTGAGAATGAAGGACTGAGGGGATGGGCGATAGGCTGGTCGTTAGCATCGAAACTAAGAAGATTCTGACCGACTTACCGTTTCCAATGGACCACGAAAACAACGTTTCCAATGGACCAGGCTTTGAATACAAACTTTACAATCGAGTCGGTATGAAATGTTTCGTCAGAGTTTCCCACTGCCAATAACTATAACCAGGACAGTAAGTAAATTCACCCACAACAGTCGATGATGTGTCGACGGGAGTAAATTTAATTCGAAAAAGAAATCGTTTCGGTTATCATGTCGATCGTACTTCCATGGAACTTAGATCTCTTGAACTCAATGGCAGACCGACCGAAATGGTGCTTTCTTTTCGTAATCAGAAAGTTCTAATGGAAGCACATAGCAAATGCTGGAAAAGGCGGTTCGGCCGCGTATTCGAGTGTGAAGCGACGTTTGGGAGTTGCCGTACAATCATAGCTACTCGCCGCGATAGACAAATTTTACACGCGATTCAAGTCGGGAACGCAATTGGCGGAATTTTCAATTGTGAATTGTCGCGCCGTGCGATGCTCTTTTCGACGGAATATTCGTAAGAGGATGCCTTAATAATGCTCCACTTTCGATCTTGTTTCAGGATGACGGGAGTGATGTGACTGTCGCGAATAATACATAGAAACGAGCAGCGTCAGAATCACATGCATATTACAAGGCCATCAAGGACAAAATAAGTTTGAGTACGTACTCTACTGAAGACATAAGATTGAAAATCGCCATTCGTATATTAATCATGTGTAGAATATCGCTATAGGATACGAAAAATGTGGTATTCATTTGTGCTCGCTCTTCTGAAGAGTAACCTAGACAATCATGTTGCACGATGAGAAGCAGCAGAATGCTGAGTCTTCCAATATCGAATATTTTCCCCGTGCAAATGAAGATAGAGAACGAGAGAAATAGATAAAATATCCGGAATCTTTTCCATTCGCATGCTGCTGAGAATATTCAACTTCAACGTAGTAACAAAAACGAAATAATTGAATCGTGTTCGAATATAAAAAGTGCGAGTCAGCCGATAAACAACAAACGAACCGCGTATCAGCCAAGAACACTTCGTAGGCGACGAAGGTATCGATGGAGATAAAGGATATCAAAGTCAAAAATAATGTTGTTTACGTTGAACTTAAATTCGATGAAATTTCTTTAATTTGAATTTTCTTGTCGCCCTCAAAGTGGGGTTCTTCAGTGATCGATTACTGACTAATAGTCTTTAAAGGATATTATTTCCAGGGCCTTCGAAAAGTCAAACGGAAGAAATCCGAAAGTCGTTCATTTTCTGTCACGCAACATTGGATTCGAACCCTTCATATATTCTCTCAAGTAATGTAACAAAAATAATAATAAGATGAATGTATCCAGGCATTTGTTTACGTGGATGGTGAGTCGTTAACGAGACTGGCCCATAATTTATCCAACCATGACGCCTGCTGACGGAATGAAGTAAAATAAAAGAAAAGACGAAATATGAAAACGAGTCAATAAAGCATAATTGCATAAATCATCGTCTTTATCGTTGTTCGTAGCTCGCAGCTCGTTGCCGATATCGTCGAGGCGATTTAAACGAATTAAACGAACGAAAGCCTACTGAAATGGAATATGATGTACCTTCGTCATCGCAGGCGTTCACGTCCAGCGGTGCGCGACCGGTTTTAGTGAAAGAAAAACGGACGTGAAAGACTAATCGGAAATTCGAGAGACGTAGTCGACGTCGAAGACAAGAACGACAGCATCGACGACGGAGACGACGGCAACGACAACAACGACAACAACGATGCTATCAGAGAAGATGAATTTATTCTTAATTCAATGGCCACTTGATACGATGATTTCCGTTCAAGGTAAAATGGGCTCTGAAGTTGTCATGTAACAAATTACAAATGAACAGGGTGAGGAATACAGGGAGATCGTCTAAACTACCGTAAGCATTTGGATTGAATTGACGTATTTCGATTTCGCTTTGTTGCACTATATATGGTTGGCTCGTGCGTGTGTTCAAATATTAACAATAAATTGCTTGCATCTTTTCTATACAAATCTAAGACGGAATCAAGTAAGCACCTACTCGTCAGTGCAATTAAGACGAAAACGAGCAATTTCCAAGACGCAAACAAGACCTTTTTTATTCTGTGTGCGAGTGGCTGAGCTCACACAAGCTCTGGTTACCCTATGCGGCAGATAGATGGGAAGAAATAGAGAGACAGCCAGAGAGAGAGAGAGAGAGAGAGATAGAGAGCGAGAGAGATAAAGGGAACCATTCGAAATCGGCTATGTCATATGAATATATTTTACCAGATTTCAGGTATACTCGTACATTGGTCATCTCACAACTCATCATTTGAGTGCGGCAACGCTGCTTACTTTCGGTTTCATCTTCATCCCATCTGAATATGCAATTCGACGAAGGCATTAACGACGAAGGCATTAACAAATTATTATAATTGGTAAAGTTGGTAACAAAATATTTTGTCCCTTCTCTTTTTTTGTGGTGTGAATCTGAATCAGAAGAGAACGACGAAAGGGGTTTTTCAATGAATATAATTGAGTTCGTTTCAAGTGTCTACTCAATTAGATTTAATTGCGACAATGCTTCTGCACATACAAAAATGGGAAGCACCAATCACATTTGTATCAAATGACATTCATAGAGTTGCTCCAGATGGGATGGAGAAGGTGGGGAAAATTCGCGAAAATCAGTCGGTTAGTTGTAGTTTGAGATATTTTCGATATTAGTGGACTAGGCGCGAACACGTCTCACTCGATGTTTTCAACTCGGCCAATTGGAGCCAGATCATGGGAGACACTAGAAGATGGGAGCACTGGAGTACCTGTTGAGTACCCCGATGATCACTTCGGCGATTACCTCATTGACGGAGTGCTCACTTAAGGCACCAAAGAAGGTCTAAGGAATATCGGGCGACGGACGGAAGTTCTACTAGTAAGAAGGCCCAAGAAGAGAGAAAGAAACTGACAGTGGCGAT
>JANTFB010103536.1:0-12734 GCA_026546635.1 Porricondyla nigripennis | reverse complement strand
ATTCACAAATGTCACTTCCAATCGGACGATTACTTCAGTGCGAATCACCATCATTTCTCCACTTGATGCATTCAGGCGAGGGAGTAAAGCTGAGTAGGAGACTGAATAGTGAATCTACTCGTACCGGCACAGTGAATTGAGAAGATTCGAGATGACTTCAAAGATTCATGGGCATTTGGACCGCTAACATTGACCGACGACCGAGCCCGGTGCATTGGGTCTTCACACTGATTCACCAATTGGATTGCCAGGAAGACGACGCTGAACGTTTCCGTTTTCTTGGACGCACTAGTCCGATTGATGACCCGACCATTTTGTGGTCGCCAACCTAACAGTTCCCAGGAATTCTAATGGATATTTGTTCGATGAATCGTTCGTCGCAAAGGAATTGAAAATAGTTAAAAGATTTGAAAGCAGAATATCACAAAATCCAAAATCACTTTTGTGTTGGTGCATTCGTCTGGCGAAAACTAAACATCGCCAGAATTGGACGATTTGCTGCCGAACGACGATAATATTGTTTTTCGGAAATCGAAACAAATGCCCCTCAGCGGCGTCCACTCGTCTATGACTGTAGATCTCGAGATGCACTGAAAACAACTCGCCGGCAAACAAAAATAGAACCAAAACGATTGAGTATGGTGCCTTCGCTGTGGAAGTTTGGACAAGTTGGAAAGTTGGTCGGACATGGCATTCGATCGTTTGCCGGAAACTCAGCTTATTGCTTTGGAGCTCAAAAGACTCGAACACTTTAACCATTCCATTCCAGTCCAGCCATCCAAGGGGCTATTGCGCTTCTGCAATAGTCGGGACATCTAAATACAGAGCGGAACGAACGCAAAAACGTACGACCGACGTACTGGTGCGACTCGCCTCATTTTATGTTTCGAATGGATCCTTGCGATACAAAACACGTGATAGCGCACGAAACGAAAGACCTAGAAAAACACTAACCTATTCGGCTGCAGAAGAGTGCGCACAGGTGGCGATTGTGGCACTGGAGAACGAGGCGAACGACACGCAGTGAATTGCATTCACATATATTGGGTAATAGTGATGCGGAGGAGCAAAGCACGCCGTCGTTCGGCTCGAGCAGCGAATTCAATTGCGCGAAACAGACTTCGATTTAGCATACAAATTGAATGGAATGCAAATACGCACACGCAACACCCGTCTTCTTCCTCCACATACGCATACGCACATCGCATATCGCCGAGGTAGCGGATCCATGTCACGTACAATTTTGTAGTGCAAACTACAGCTACCAGCCACTTACGATCGAACGAGCGACGCCCTCAACATGAGCCCAAGAACAGCATACAGGCCGAACGCAATCGAACACACATTCCATTGCTCTGGCGTGGCTGTCGTTCGACAAACTCTGTTATTCAGGTTTCCATGTTCTGTTCATGTTATCATACAGCCTACTATATTCGGAGTGTAGTATACACACGTTTCAGGTTTACTCCACGCACAGCACGTGCACGCTTCCATTGCGGACGTATCGGTTGTTTTTGTGTGTACGGCATGGCATTCGCATTGCATTCGAAATGAATTTTACACGTTCGATCCGTCGGGCCGTGTCTACCGGGCCCATCTGGGCCACGTCCCACAATCGAATTCGAAACATTCCGTGCATTTCGATTGCGTTTCGGAATGCGAACAAGTGGATTCATTAAATCGAATATTGCATTGGCGGACGGCCGGACTGAGGCACAATATTTGTATTTGATTCGTTGATGGGCGCTGTCGGCCAATGGCCAAGCGGGTTGCGAGTACTTTTTTTGCCTTCCTTCATGGAATGCGTGGTCGTGTGCCTGTGGAGTGCCGGAAACATCAGTCCGACAGATATAGAAAAAAATCGACTGCATATTCAAATGTGACGCACGTTTCACGCATACACCTAGACACACACACACACACAAGGTTCGATGCTCTGACGTCGCCCAGAGAACAAATTCGAATGTATCAGTTGTTCCCAATCTGACCATTCAATGCGTACGACTTTCTACTCATTCTTTTGTTTCTTCGTACATCGAAACTGGCCGGCACGTTCGCTTCGGCTACGTCAATTCTGTCCGTTCTCAGTCTCTTCTAAATTCGATTTTGTGATTTTGTTCGTCATTACATCTCTCCACCGAATGACTTGTGAGTCTCTTCGGCAGACGACACTCGCAAATGCGAAACCCGAATCAGAATCGGCAAAAAAAAAATCGAACGAAGAAAAAGTGAAGAAGAAGGGCGTTCGTGGCGGCGGAAAGTGTGCCGCGACGTTGACATAAGACTCGATCGTCGGTGATTAATATCGTTCGAATTATCTGCACTTTCCCATGGTCCGGGAATCCGTGCTGACAATATGACGCCGCCGGCCACTTTCAATGTTTCTCTTTCTCTCTCCATCTCGTTCGCTGCCGGGCGGAAGCGCCAAGAAAAAGACATTTCATCGATAGAAAAATGACGATGATGAAAGGCTGACGCAACTACAATAAATAATAATGCGGTGATCAAATGGAATCGATGTGAACCGATGAGCTGTGACACAACAAGCATACGTAATGCGATTTCTATTGAATCTTCGCTGCGATTTATTGGATCGAATTCGGTCCGCCGAGTACGTTGGATTAAATCAAATATTAAACGAGGAAAAGGGGCCACTTGTGACTCCATCAATACCGACGCAAGGCCGCATCGGTCTGAGCCGCCACCTAATCGTTGATAGGCATCTGGTGTACGAAAATCTCTTTTTCGAAATCGAACTTTGCAATGTAGATTCTGAACCGAATACGAATGCACAGCCGTTTCTCACGCGACCGTGCTGGAACAATCACCGTTCCCATTGACCTATCGCAATGCAATTATCGTTAAATTATTCTAACTTCGCATCGCAAATTGCTTGCGTCTCCGCAACGGTGAATCGCGAATAGCTGCGCGAAATTGCTGGCCAAACAATTCTAAATCCAATCACGAATTGTGCTGACACCGGCAAATGGCGGACGCGATTCGAAAGCATCGTTCGCGCAACTTGAGTATTTAAATTCATTACATGTTCCGTTCGATGTCGGTAAGACAATGAGATGGTATCACGGCGGCAGGTGAAACAATGAATGAGTCGGCATTTCTTCTCGGTTCTTGTCTGGTGCAACCAGACACTTGGAACGTGCAACTTCGAGTTGGTGCGATGAAAGCCTTTCTCTCATTCGGCACATCCTATGCATCGACCAATGTGTTGGCTGTTTGTCAGCGATTCTCGTATTTCATTTTCGGTTGGGGTGGGGCGAGTTGGGGCCACTTGGAGCGAGTTGGATTCGGAATTGAAATCCCCCTAGAAAGCAAGGCGAAAGAGGTGCGGGGGGAGAGATAGAGAGATTACGTCCTCTGTTTCGTCAATTGCTTTCGTTATCTTCATCGGAAGCACACAGTCGCAGCATGCAAATGGATGCAGTCCATTTGCGAACACTTTCTCCATATATTTACCATCCGAGCACCTGCGTAATCTGCATCGTTGAATCCCCGTTCTTTTCCTTCTTCGATTTGCAGCAACAACAAAGTGCCGAATGGAAAATTGATGGAAAGAGGCTAAGAAGCATGGGACATTCGCCGACTTGGCATATTTTCTTTTCTTTCCAGTGAAATAGAATGAGAGAAGAGAGAGAGAGAGAGGGGGGGGGGAACAACCTTCGTATCAACTTCAGACAATGGATGCCGCCGATACGCTTCACCCACAGAACAAAGATTTTGCGTCACACTGACGCCATTTATCGATTTGTTTGCTTTTTCTTTCACGATTTCCTTTCTCGCCCATTCTCGTTCGGCACAATCGTCGTTGCTCGATCAAACGACATTGCTCTACCTTCGCAGTCTTTGCATCGTCCGGACGACACTCGGATGAATTGATTTCGGAAAAATGTAATCATTCGGCGAAGTTGGAAGGAAATTGTTTCGTGGCGCTTGCGATTAACTCCAAAAGATAAACACACGAAAAATCGTTTCTTCTCATTCACAATTCCGCCGGCGGAGGGGCTTGATGCCGGCCGTTTGATAATCAGCAGTCGCTCCTTCGTAAGAAGTATTTAATTTTGTGCGCGAAGTCAATCCTGATGAAGGTCCGGAAATTTACGGCCACCTGGGCGCCATCGACTACCACACAATATAGATGGCGGATATGGATAGAGGCAGGGGAGGGTGATGAAGGTGAAGAGTGAATGCAACGAGTTAGAACAAAGCTGTCAGCATATTTGAACTTTGGAATCACCAAATTCTACTAAAATCGTGGCATGCTGTCGGCACCACCGAACTTAATATGCGTGTGCCAGCCCCTGCCACGGAATGCCCACTTTCAATTATTTCCATCCGCATGCAATCTATGGGCTTCGCTCGGATACGAGTCCCGCAGCTTCCGCATCGCACCGCTGGCATTCTGCATCTGTTCCCCGGTCTTCCCACCTGCTATTTTATCTATGGAATGCGAAACCGTGTGCTTGCGAATGTGCCAAATCTTCGTTTCCGTACGCCGAGAATCCGCTAGACTCGCCGGTGTGTATACACAGCGCTTACGTTTCAATTATCTTTTATCGCATGAATCGTGTGCTGCTTCTTGTATTTACATTCCGGCATTGCCAAGCCAAAACATCCGCTTCGCATCAATTCACATTTCACTTATGGCAAGGCACGAAATTCGGCCGATGTTCCTGGGTCACAGCCGCAACGCGTTCGTCACCATCGTCACAGTCTCTCGCAGGGCAGAAAAGAGAGAGACAGAGAGAGAGAGGGGGAGAGAGACAAAAAACAAAGAACGAATCGCAGCCACGAGATAAAAGCGGCACACATCCGAAGCTCCCGAAGCGCCTAAGCCCACGTTTGGTGTTTTGGCACGCTATCGTGGCCATGCCTGGCAATTGCCGCGCCGCCGCTTTTTTCGCTGCTGTTGTCGTGTGCCCCGAAAACGAATCAGTGCTCGTTTCGCATGAAAAAGAAATTTATGGTGACGTCCTACACGTTCGCAGCATCTTCAAATTGTCATGCCTCGTGCCGACGCACAAAAAATCCCAAATTTTTCGCTTACGTTTGATGGTAGCGCGTGCCCGCAACAGGGGCAGCGAATCGGGACAAATAAAGCGAAGAGAAAATTGATGATTTTTTCTCTCATCGCATTTTCGCCATGGAAATTAAATTCGGGAAAAAGTGTCTATCGATACTCGGCCGCGAAAAGTTCATTTCACGAGTTGAGGGCTCACCGCGAATTTGCCATGGAAATGGACTCGCCTGTGGACATTCGTTTGATGCGCTTCGATCGCTGCACTCCACCGAATGATTAATTGAAAAAAAGTGAACGAACTGCGTTCGCCGCATGTCCAACAGTCGAATGGATGACGAAACAAACCAATTATCCGCCCAATATCGATTTCGTTGCGTCCGCTACTGGCGCGACTCATTCAATCGCTCCGTGTGCTTCGCCTCGAATTGAATTTTCCGAATTTGAAAATTGCAAAATGGACGCTATCCTATCGTCGCCACAGTCGCAGCCGACCAAACATGACCGAAACTCAATTCAGCTCATGGAAATACGAGTTATCATGTCAATATTTGGTGTTCGCGTATGTGTGTGTGTGGCGTGACATTGCCATCAAAGTCGTCAATTATTAGAATGTTTTTTCCACCACCAGCCTCGCGTCTTGCGTTCGAATTCGTCACAGCTACGGTCCCATTGAACTGAATTTACTTTACACGGCATGTCGTCGCGGCCGCCAAATTCTGGGCATGAAATGGAAATGAATGCGATCTGTCGATGGCTCGTTAGTTCGTTTAGCTCTCATTAGATCGTCGGTGTGAAGCGTGAACAATTGAACATTGAACAACACGAAATATTTCAATTTCGTCCGATTCGACTGCTTTTTACGCCTTCGATGGGATCGAAGCGTGTTCGCTTCGTGTTATCGGCGATGTGGCATTTGCACATGTGCAAATGGGCCCTAATCACAATCATAGCGAATTGCGCAATTGGAAAGACCGAATTGACTTCGCATTCCGACCGCGCGCGACATTGACACAACCGCAGCTGATACGAATGGGCAAGAATTCTATTTCGCATTCGACGAAGACGTGTATCCGATTTCGAGCATGTGTACGACATCGTACTCGATCCCAATAAACGAGAGTTTGATGTGCTCCGGTGGTGTGGTAATGTGACACACCCCGTCACTCGAGCCCGGCGACACAAGCACATCAACACAATTTTCCCGTTCGCTCCACGTTCCGCCTGCGTCGCACCCATGACATTGACTCCATACGCATGTTCTATTTTCGTCTCTTCAAATATTGCTCGTCCTCCTGCCATCGGATACCAAACGATGACGAAGTGATGCATGCATATATGGTACATATTGAAAATATGGAAATTTACTGTCGTCTCGTTTGTCTCCGCCATTCGCATGCATCAACGCGCCGCTTTATGGCGTCGTACGCGACGGACGAAAAATGAAAATTGCACACGGGATGTGGCGAAGACGACACGCTATAAATCGAATATGGAAATTTGTTATCCTCGACAGCGCCATATCCATATCGTGTGGTCGTCCTTGGGTGCTTCGAACGGGAGCATTCGAAATGGCAGAAGAAAAAAGAACGAAATGTTGAGCGTCGCAGTGGCACGCCTGGCCTGGCAGCGTTCGGATCCATGCGAAAATAGAAATAAATCTCTTTCGAAATTTATTTTATGTTTGAATCGTTTGTTGTGAATGACAAATCAATGAAGAATATTGGCACAGACGGCACCTCGGGACACACACTCGCTGCGCATCGCCCGATCCGATTCATCGCCACACGTACCGAGTGTTGGCTGTTCGATGGCATGCCACAGCGGTGCGCATCATAAAAGAAATTTCTGCGAATTTTTAAGCTCTCCAAAGCCTGGAAGCAAAGCTAATCCTTTGTTATCTGACAACAGCCGTCGCAATCATAATAATCCGTCGATCATATTATGTGCGAAGCGAATACACAGCAATGCAAAACACGTGTGTTCTGAGATGAACGAGAAAAAAAAGCGACAAATCGTTTGCCACGCATTACTCGATGGCAATGGCAGACAAGGCGACGGAAAAAATTGCAGCAGCGCCATTGTTTCGCTCATTTTCGGTCGTGCGTATGCGTAAGCCGTATTGGATTGATGACGAACATGCGATGCCAGCATGGTGTGCCGAATAAATTTGCGCCGAATTTTTTCTCCCCGTCGAACGAATCGGAGCGCGAAACAAAATGGAACAGAAGGTGGACCGAATAGAAATAACAAATGAGTTGCGCCAATCTCGACCAGATGGCTCGACGCAAAGCATGCAGCTTTGTCGTTCGCGAGCTCATGTAATAATCATCAGCATTTTGTTAGAGTCGATTAGCGCGAACTGTCGCCGCGCACGATGCTTCGTCGTTAAGTGCATTGTGCATGTGTGCGTTGGCGTGGCGAAAATCGAATATATCATTCTGGGGCCACTTCGCAAGTTCTGTCTCTTCCACGAACAGCGTTCGCAAGCACGGCGAAGCTCACAGTCCCCGAAGAGCGTCGGTCGCTTGCCGAACGGCAAGGACTTGTGTCGACAGTGGGAAGGAACACTTGTGTGCACGAGACAGGATACTATTGTGATTCACCGCGAAAAAGACACCATGTCGTCGACGCACTCGTACTCAAGTCTCATAAATGTCTGCCATCAAGTGCTCCTGTGCTCCATGCATATTAAACACGTTACCTGCTTCGCACACACTCACATGCACCCACGATACTCCGGACGACAATTCTCGTCTTGTTCATTTTGCATGAGCGTGGGCACTTCGACGTAATGTACTGGCATGCAGATGTCGGCCGCGTAGCGACATTTTGGCAACAGTTCACCGAAGAAAGAGGAAGAAAATAATTCGAATTTTATCAACGAAAAAGATGGTGGGAAAGGGGGTGGATGTGCGCGCCGTTAATGGCAATTTTTATGAGCCCAAGAAATTCATGGCTTTCGGTTATTATGCTAATTACTTTTTGGGGAAATTGAAATAAAAAGGACGATGCGAACGCGAATGGAAAAATCGCCGCCTTCCGAAAAGATGTCGGAACGCTGTCATTAGGCATCGTCAACTTCAATGTGCGCCAGCGAAACTGTTCGGATGAACTCTGTCCTGTCAGCTTGTAAGTCATTTGCGATAAATACGCGAACGATTCCGGTGTCGCTGTCGATTTCGCAATACGATTTTTTGGTCCGGTTTCGGTCCCGCATTATGCCATCGACACAGCCACTGCCAAACGATAAAAAACTACGCGAATGAAACGCACACGAATAAAATTTTAAATTCGATTCAAAGTTTCCAGACTGGACGCAAGGAGGATGGCGCGCCCACGAACTTTCCGTCTCGGCCAAAAGAGTGCTTGCTCGCCACATTGAGCAGTCGCGCATTCGCGTCGTTTCGCCAATTTTCTATTCCGTTTCATTCGGTGGGCGCCACGTAGCTCGTCCCATATTTTATTCATTCGGTTTAATTTGATTGAATTTTTGAGCAGCCATCGCTTCGCCGTCACCGCTCCACCCGAAATCTACGGCACAGCCTCATCAACTATTCATGCCGAGATTCCATGCCATCGTCGACGCTGTGTTTGCCAGTTTCATCCCGAACATGTTGACGCTCTATTCGCTGCTAGAGCCAGTGCTTTGGCTATCGGCGGAATTGCCGCGTTCGGTTCGTTGGTTCACGGTGGTCGCGGACGCCGATCAAACGCCGACCGTGCACCGACTAGTTTTTCCCAATTAAAATGGATAGGTTGGATAGAACAGGTGAAAAAAAACCTGTTCGCATTTAATGAATGGCTGTAGCTGTCACACGATGTGGCTCGGTCCATGTGGAATATGCTGTCCCTCTGTGCCAAGCCAACAGCCATCTGCCACTGACCGAAACCTACAACGCTGCCGTGGACAGACCCCAGCCAATCCAAACAAAACCAAAATTTTCAATTACAATCATGTGCATGCCCAATATTCTGCATTCAGACTTGCGAATATTCATTTGTCGCTCATTTTCTTCCATTTGCAGTTTTCCAACAGAGAATTAATCGCAGTGACGCGCTTTCGTATCCGCACGCATACGCAGACACATCCACGCCTACAATGGGATTGACGGCCGCATCGCCGCTACGACGCCGTGGGTGCTTACTCATTTTGGCCGCCTGCGTTATGATACCATTCACATTGATGATGCTGTTAATTGGACCAGGTAATTGAAATTCAACTTAACAGGATTTTCGTTTTGCATCGTTTCGCCCGCTTTCGTTGCCTTTTCTGCTGGCGGTCGCCGGTCGCGCCCCTGCATTCCGTTCCATTGTTCTATTACATTTTCGAGCTGTCCTACCTCATTTTGTGGTTCATTTGTTGTACAGTATCGGCCCGTAGCCGGAGCTTTTGTATTCCTTCCAGTTGAGAGAGCTTTCGAAATGCCTCTTGAACGGAAAGTTTTTTAATTAACAATGAGTCTGTGCTCTGTCTATGGTCGAGAGCTCGAGGTATGAGTATGCGTATGAGTGACACCGACACCGGTGTATCATTGCCAGACGGACGCCGTCACGCACCATCTGTGCATCGATCATGTGCAGGTCCACTCAGCACCGAAAGAGGCACGGCAGCCGTAGAAATGAGGAATGTTAGCCACGTTCGTGGCATACAGATGGGATGCTGGACGGCACTTGTGGTGCTGAGATCGGAAAAGTTTCCACTTTCATCCACCCCTGGATTCTGGCCACCACTGGCAGGCAGGCAGACAGGCGAAAAGTTTGCCGACGCTCATCGCAATCTCAGCACGCCATTCGAATTTCATTATCTCGTCGTTTCGTTGATGCCGTTGAGGAAGGCGCTATTTGCATCGCGTTCGGCCTGTGTCATTATTTTGCACACAAAATTGTGCGATCCGATCCAATTACGTCGATCGGATAAGCTTTTTAATGTCGTTTTTGGCATCGCCGACGTCGACAATGGTGCCAGTGAGCGCAGACTCATTTGCTCCACTAAATACATTTGGCACTCCATTTCAAATTGGCCGACGCCCAAAAAAAGAGAAGAGAATTGCCGAAACACAGCAACGACAAATTCATCTTTTGACACAACTTTGATGCTTTTGTCGTCGCCGTCGATTGTGTGAAATGTGCCGGGAATGGGTGATATGATGAGATAAAATGTTCACGACACGAGCAGCGAACGACGAACTCGAACACACGCAACGCAACGTTCCGTTGGCTGCGACTTTCTTTTCGCTGCTGAGTAATGTAAATCTCATCATCCTTCGCATCGTCGTCGCTTTTTAAGACATCAAAATAATTACATTGTGCATCGTTGGCCATGTCAATGGGTTCGGTGAAGTCGATGTGTTCGCGTGCCATGAATGCCATCAGCACACAGACACATTGAATCATAAAAAAAATCCACTCGTTCGTTCGCATTCACATCAATGTCGTGGAAAATGGCACAGCCGAAGCTCCAATATCCACCCAAGCAATTTGTTCGTATGCCGGGCCATCGTTGTGCGCGACGACAAGCGAAGTGAGTGTGTGGCGGAATGTGTCTTTCTTGTCGTTGAACAGAACAACAACTTGATATTTCCGTGTAATTATTTTATGTCGCCAAAAGTCTCTGCCGAACAGCAGTGAGAGCGCAGAAGATGGAGAGAAGGGGAGAGAGAGGGAGAGAGAGAAACATAGAAACGAATAACAATTTGTGAAAATGTTGAAGGAAAAGTCGAAGAAAAATATGTCCAAAAAGTTTCAACAGACGTCGATGTAAGCGGGCACCGCACACGTCCCACGATTTCATGCTGGACGGCAGGCAGCAAACGACATGACACGCTTCTGGACCACATGCCACACGTGCTCTCTCGTTCTCTCTCTCGTAAACGTTGATTATTTCTGTCATCGTCGTCGAGCGATGTGTGAACAAAGTGATGGGTCACGCCGGTTCCGGGCCACTCCAGCTCTTCTCTTGTTCTCGATTAACGACATCACAGAGCGACATGCACATGCACACCGGTCCTCGGTCGCAGGTATCGTTCGAAGTTCAGGCGGAAGAACAGCAAGAGCATCGGCCACAGATGTCTCTCGAGTCTCGAAATTATTACTCACGTAATGACCGATGGACACTTTATCGATCCGCACGCTCCCAACGACAATGTGACGTTTATCGTTCGGTACGGTTGTTCACGTCGAGCACCGTATGCGGTCGATCGCTCGACGATGCAATTTTTCAGTCCATTACGTCGTTCGTGGGCAAATGGAATGCCCAATGCGCTCGTCTCCATTTGGATCGTGTGAATTCGGCAAATGGACGGTGCCGTCCACCGGAACAATCAAGGTAAAGTGAATTTGAAATGTGTTTATTGCTGCACCAAATGAAACACTAATTCGATTGAACGACTTTCAGTCCTCCGATTCTCTCTGCTTCGCCGCATTTTATCGGGCGCTCGGACTCGCGCACATAAATGATTTTTTTTGCCATTTGCCGGCTGATGGCGACGAGTGCCGACTGTCGACAACATGGGGCCTACTAGGGTCGATGTGCGCGCCGATGAAATTTAATTTCTGTGCGGCATTCGAGGGCAGGCGCAAGAAACCGAAAAAAAAACGTGAACAATTTGCTGAGCACTCGCGAACTCTCGACCGAACAGCGAATTGAATGCAATTATTGCCATTCGATCCGATTCGAATGTGTGTCGTGCGTCGTTGTTCCGTTCGTGTATACCATTTGTCGTCGCACACACATGCATGGGCCCGGTGGGGCACCTTTGGGTTCGGGTGAAGTTCATGCAAGCCAATCGCATCACCGCCGAATGCCAAGCAGTCAGCAAACATATCCCCGAAATGGCACATTTTTTTCGAAGGTTGGTCGGAGTGTGTGTGTATTGCATTCGGTCGCTTTGGACCGAACGACGTGAACGACGACGTTGCATGTGGCTGGTGCACAATTGTCGTGCGAAACATGTATGGAAAGTGTGCCAAAAACTTCGTGTGACATCGTGACTCGTCCCCAATAGGGCATGCGACCTTATGTGTCTTGTGTCTGTCGCGCGTTCGCATCTCGGAATTTTCTGTGTGCGAGAACCGTTGGAAACGATGGACCGATCGACACGCGACGCCTTCTCTCCACGCCAATTGTATCGATCCGCCGATTTGACCGAGCTGATAAAATTTGACCAAAATTGGAAGGCACGCGCATCGGAGCAACATCGAACGCTGAACAATTCCGAAATGGCCCAGCAATATAAGGTTCGATCGTCGGACAGCCTCTGCTGCGATACGAAATGATTTCGTAGCGAAGCGTTAAATAGCTCCATAACTCGTACGGTTCGCACAGACCGTCTCTGCCTCTGTCGCGACTGCGATCCGGTCGGGCTTCATGTTAATACAAATACTCCATAAATCAAACGCTGCAAAAGTCGTCGAATGTGTGCACATTTGGCGAAGAGAGATTGAAATAGTACTTCGTCATCGAACCAGAATGGTCGTTCCTTCTCTTTCCCACCATCTCCGTCTGCCGACCGAACGGAGGTGGGTTGGCGAAAATAGCGCGCAACCAAATCGATATTCGTACGTAGGTTCGTTCGCATTCGTGGCTGAACCGTTTAAAATGCGTCGAACATTACTTCGCAGCGAGTGTTGTGCAGATGAGCGTAGTCGTGGTCGTCGTCGTCGTCCGTATGCCGCCATCGCCACATACACCCGTACAGCC